>JAPZEA010000004.1:25591643-25603033 GCA_029783685.1 Heniochus monoceros | reverse complement strand
TAGCAATGTAGTGTTTCGTATTTGCTTTTAATCTTATTTGTTCTAGTTTTGATATTTGTGTTATTAAGGTTAAAGGTCCATGAAAATTGATTGCACATGCTGGTTGTGATTTAGAAAATTAGGCTTTGCACTCACTGACTGTACAAACATTTTTCTTCCCCTCAGTGAACGGATCTTCGCAGAACATCAAATGGAAGAGTAACCTGTGATATCTATAGAAAGAGAAGAAATTCACTTTAAATGACCTTTTGGCCAGGATGATGACAATCCATGTAGTCGACGGTTGATCATTTTACAAACATGATTGCCTTTTGGCATAATGCGTTCAATCGAATGCCTTAAATGTGCTGACTGACAGATGTGTAAATGGAGAATCAGGGATGGTGGTCACACGTGTTGCCTTGGATGTTGCCTGATTGTACAAAGCAAGACCAACAATGGCGCTCACCAGTGCTGAGCTGCAGCCTGTGTCAGAGTTTAACAAAGCAAAAACTTGTCTGAAGATCAGCTGAATTTTGCAGCAGACTGGAAGATCAACCCCATCCTACAGTGTGATCAGTGTGCTGCAGCGCCCCCATCTGCCTGAATTAAGGTCTTTTCTTAAGGTGGGTTTTCTTCCTCCTAAGTTTAGCCTCTCACTTTTGTTGATTTAAAACAAATCCTGCTGCCTTCACTGAAATTTGCTCACTCCAACCAAACTAGAACAGAATCCTAAATCTGATTATGAAATAACCATTTTATCAGTAGAGTTTGGTACACAATCCTGTTTTTTTCATCATCCTCTTCCTCCCCCTTTTTACTCTTCCTTTTCTCCTTACTCTTCCGGTCTTTCTCCTCTTCCTGTTCTATTTGATGTCTGTGGCGTTTGCAGGACTTTCTCAACTGATTGTTTAATTCAGTTTACCTGGATACAAAACAGATTTTAAGAAGTGGTAGCTGCTTACATGTAGTCTGCTAAATGTAATTAATAGACTTAATGCATTGTTGAAGCATTAAACATCAGTTGTACAGATGAGATACTTTTACATGATGAGTTATATATTTCTATCCAGACCACCATTTGGAGTTTTTTCATCTGCTGTCACCTGAGTATAACTTCTATTTAACCTGCTCTCTTTGCCCTCTCAGTCTTGGAAATGAAATGTTTGTTCTAGAAATGATGCACAAATTTCAGTCAGTCACTAGGTGGCAGTATCTACTAATTTTATTGGGAGATAAACAGTAATTTATAATTTACTCTTAGAATATTGCAATACAGGTAAACATTCCAAATATTTTCAGTTTGTTTAAAACAATAAATGTCAAGAATGTGAATGTGTTGGAAAAGATGTTAAACAGCACTGAATGATCTGCAGTGTTCTATTTTGCTGAAAGTTGTTGTGTTTTTCTGGCCATGATTGAGGATTATTGTGCATTTGTGATAATTATTAGATCATTCAGAGGGATAACTCATGGTCATGTTTATTTCTAAACTAGAAATCACATGAATAATGAAGTTTACCACTAATAAACCACTTTGAACAGCTGGATATATATGACTCTCATCTAAATCATGTTGATCCAATATTCCAATGATTAATAATCAGATGTTTTTGTATGAACTTTTGACCTGTGGCTGGCCTTCAGTGAGTCTCATCTGTTTTCATGTTGACTAACAGCTCTGATGCAGTTTTACTGTTGGGGGACTTTTTTCATAGATCTGGGAAGAGCTTTCTTCTGTTGTCCGTGAGTTTTTCTACACAAACAACTCATTGTGGAGCTGAGAGTTGACTTTGCTGAAAGCAACTTCACCACCTATAATAAAGAACTACAGTGCACAGAATCGTGCAGCACATTTGAAGGACATGACAGGCAAAAGCAAACATCGCTGAATTTAACCAGAGGTGCTGTAAGCCCACCAGACTACACAGACAAGTTCCTTTACTAATTACATCCTCACATGGCTTTAGCATATAGTGGTAGAGCATGGGATTGTAATGGCATACACCAAACAGTGAAGTAAGGTTATTATTCACCCATGATTTGCACAGACACTGTTGAAAATCATGTTATTTGATTTTTAGGGTGCCTTTTAATATGTGGCCACAAACTGCTGATAGTAAGTAAAATCTTTCAGCAAATATAAAAGCATATATTGAGAGAAAAAGTGCATTAGAAATACACTTTCCTCTAGAAAAGGGCATGTATATAGACAATGACAGGGCCGGATGCACATTTGAAAACCTTACAATGTATAAACATATCTTAGGACATGAAAACACCAATAACCTCCGTCAAATCTCCATGTAGTCACTGCTGAGAATAAAAGATAATATAAGATATAACTTTATTACTCCCCCGCTGGGGAAATGGGGTGTCACAGACAGCAAGCAATAGTAGCAGGAAGGGAATAAAAAAATTACACATAAAGTAAAATATGGATAATTAAGTGTTTTGCAATGTTGCACAGAGCAAAGCTCTAAAAAGCAGATGATGGTCACTTTTAATTAGAACAACACACGCTTTAATATGTACGACACAGAAATCATTATTTTAGGTTTTAGTTGATATTACCTTGTTAAGGAGCTGTCAGTGGGCTGGTGGAGAGACAGCCAGCTCTGCAGTGTGGTAATGAGATGAGTGGTGGTGCTGCTGGTGGTGGTGGTGGAGGAGAGGGAGGCGGCGGAGGAGGAGGAGGGGGGGGGTCTACTGGTAAAGATAAACAGCCGAGGAGCCTCTGAGCCAGAGGAACATGGCGGCCCCGGCCCTGGACGCCACCGCCGCTCCGTCCCGCTGACCGACACTCACCGACAACACCGACAAGCTCATCCCGCTCTGCCCGCACCCGTGACTCCTCAACTCTCAGGTAAGTTTCCTGTAATTCTCTCGACCCCCCGCCCCCACTACTCCCTCAATCCCACCCCCAAAAGAAACCACATAATATTACAGCAGGAGCTTGTGTAAAGAGTAATTTTATACCGACATTATTCTACTTTATGGTGCGTGTGTTTCCTCTTTATAGCGCCGTGACATTACCGTTACGATACTTGTACGGACTCATTGGAAATGTATAATATTGTTAACTAGTTCGGGAAATAACGTTAGAATCGACCTGTATTTATCGTGCAGGTTATTTTTTAGTGTCCGCTGTTTTATCCTCTTTTTAAAAAAACGTTAGCGGGTGCAGATACGGAGGTTTATCGGTTGAATTGACGGACTGACAGCCAGTCGTACCGAACCGCGTTTTTAGGCGAAATTCTCGCTAGCTAGACGGATAAAAACGCTACTTTCCGTCGGTTATCTGTCAAGTCCGCTGTCAGATCTCAAGTCTCGGGTGAAAAAGTAAGCGCTGGTATGCTGTTGTTTGCTTGACGTGTTCAAACATTGTGTGATAACTGCACAAATAACCCAAACAGGACTTTGCTGTTTAACTTTTACAGTTAGCTGTTAAAAGCCCTTCCTGATCAACAGAGGCGACAACTGCGGGCTTGTGGGAACCGTGTACCCCGACGTTAGCTTACAACCGGGTTCGTCTTCTGCTGGCGTCAAAGTAGAATTTCACGACCCTCAAGTTAAAGCCTTGGTTAATTTTAGATGTGTTTGTGTGACTAAATTAGACATATTGTTGTAGTTTCACGGTGAAATTTTTGACTTATTCCCGGTTGATATTGCTCGGACTTCCTCAATCAACTCAAGCGTCAAGTGGAAGGACTCCGGCCGTGCAGTCACGGTTTTGTTTGTTTCAAAATAAAACACTAATTGATTTTGAGCGTTAATTCCTTTAAAATGTTCTTTATGGTAAATTGCGAATTGACTGGTAGGTAAAGATGTGTACTTTCCATCTTACTACCATGTAGCTTCTCACCGGGTTGAAGCTGTGAAAGAGCAATTTTTAAATCAAATGTACGCTAATATAACAAATTTGTTTTTTAAAGTAACCCCATTTACCGAGTTACAACCAAATGAATAGTAGTTGTAGACCAGCTACCGCTATGTGTAACCCCCGCAGTCATTATAATATCGGACTCGACTATTTTTAGTAGCCTTGTAGCTGTTTTTTATTTATTGCTTTTATTTTGCAGGTGAGCGTCCGGTCCTGTACCCGCTCATATATGTAAACTTGACATCGTTTATCAATCATCCGTGGGTGATGTGCAGAGACGCGTAGCTCCATAATATTAGCCTATTTTTTTAGGTAAGAAGTTGTAAACATCTAATAAAAAACAAACAATGATAAAATGAGTCCTGGAAACTATTCAAAGTAATGTTTTATTTGTAACGCATAAAATCAAATGCATTTCTCTCAATAAAGTCATTCAAATCTATCTTAATAAAAGTACCCAGGACTCAGTTCATAATCTGCACAGAAAGCCTACTGCTCCGTGGGGGTCCATGCAGCCTGGGGTCTTTTTATTTTGGAAAACGCTAATGTAAATCAAACATACAAGTCAAGTTTTAATCCACTTAGTATAGCGTAGTTTCCACACACTGAAAAAGTTCTCTTTTAACACATACATATGCATTTTAAGATGCATGCCTCCAGGAAACTGAAAGTGTATACATCCCTCCTTCAGTGAGCAGGATTAGTGCTTTGCATTCTGTGTGGCAGCTGGTTAAAAGCTTAATGTGCATACTCTTACCAGCGTGTACCATTTGTACCGCTGAGTGTCCAGATGTCTTCCATATTTTCTGAAATGTCACATTCTGAACTCCTATCAAAGAAAATCAAACTTCTTGAGGCACATTGGCCACTTTGTGCTTAAAATGTGCTTGTTTGACAATTCTGGTTGCACTTGAAAGCAGCATGGCATGGGAGGAGCTGCAGGGCTGTTGCTTAACATGCTGCACAAGTCTCATAGATAGAACAGTTCAATAGAACAGAAATACAGTGCATCTTAAACCTTATTGTCTAACAGTCAGGTAGGCCTTTGCCAGTGCAGGTTCAGGAATTTGTTCTTATTTGCCGTTGTGCTGGTTTGTCTGTGTTTGCTGTTGTGCTCATACATTACTGCAGAGAACCTGTAAGTTTGCCTACGTGACAGGTGCCATCTGACTCCTCTGGATGTGTTATCTTTAAGGGCTGGACTCATGATTTTTTGGCTCTTTAAAGCGTATTTGCTCTTTGCTGCACCCGAAGTGAACTTTGAAAAGGATTGCAACATGTACACCAGGTTGTCAGGTTTTTGTCTTTATCCCCCTTCACTGAGAGATTTCTGTAGTCTGTTTTGCGCTTTTGTTTTCTCAAAGGGTTTAAGGTGTTTTCATGCTGGTAATGAATCTGCACAGTTCAGCAACATGAAACAAGCATTGTGCATGCTTGGTTTTTCTGTTCGAGTATCGCCCTGGATTTGTTTCTATTGTGGTTTTGGTACTGCTTTATTATAATTTGGTCAACTTGGCTTAAATGTACCAGGGTAGTGATTTGTGCAGTTAAATGTCAGTATTCTTAAGTACCTTTTCAACACCAAAACTACCTTTTAGTGCTGCAGCAAGAGTGCAGGAATGTATTTAAGACCAAGATCTTAACATGAGATTGGCAGCTTGCCCAGTGAGAGATTCTTAGTGGCTTGAATTCACTAAACCACGTGAGGGCTCAAATAATGCCCTGACCAATGACAACAGCAGCAGCAGCAGCAGCAGAAGGAGGAGAAGGAGAAGGAGGAGGAGGACGAGGAGGAGGAGGAAGGGCAGAGGCTTGACTGTGCAGTTCTCTACAGCAAGTTTTTTTTTACCAGGTCTTATCTTCAGCAATCAAATCCATGCTAAAGAAAAACACATGCTCCGTTTTAAACCATCATCATCAAAAATGTCGGTCAGTGCTCTGACATGCTATTTCCTGTTCCTGATTGAAAATAACCATAGTCTTTACATGCCAGTGCTTTTCATGACTGATTTGAATCAGCTTTATGTTAATCATGTGAATTAGATAGACAGAATGTTCTAGTAGGGGAAAAATAATGGAAACAGCATGAAAACATCTCCAGAATGCTGCACTAGATTCTCTGTTTTCTAGTGTTGAATGATGTTTTACTTGGCATGCAGTGAAAAAAGTACACACTGACCAGGTAACACGAGTATAGACCTTTGCTTTAGTAATGAGCTTAGACAGCACCGGCATTGTCAACCATTCAGGTGTGACCTCATAGAGCTGATGAGAATTCTTCCAGATGCGACCAATTCATTTAATTGCAGTTCGTCTTTACATTTACTGGTATTTACCAAGGTGTGTGTGTGTGTTTGTGTGTGTGGCTCTGTGCTTCTCAACTGTGTTTGTTTATGTCTGGCTCTTCTCACTGCCACCAACTTATCACGCGCACACACACACACACACACATACTACCACCTGGCTTTCTGTCACGTAGCAGAGACAGTCGTCTTCTAGGTCTGATCCTCCTGAGACCAAGTGCTCTAATTAACTAGCGTTGCACATGCACGCACACACAGATGCCGAGCCATGTCATGACTCCTCTGAAAGCCTCCTGTAGTGCCTGAACACTGTAATTACTGTAATATTTGCTCAGCAAAATTTATCCAGAGGATGTACTTACAATATACTGTATATGATAGGAGCAGGTTTCCCCTCTAAACTGCAGTACAGGTATCCTATATGCAGCACTTTTATTTTTGTAAATGGAATATTTTAGTCGTCTTATACTCACCATTTTTGCAAACAGCTGCCACATATTCCAATGGTCTATGAGGTTTGTGATGATTTGCTCAGAGGCTCCTGTGCCTTTCAGACAAAGCTATTTGTTGATCTCCAGTCATAATTTAAACCACACAAGAGGCACCGAACAAAGCACAGAGGTTTTATTTCATCTTACCCGAGTCTTTTGGTTCTTCAAAGCCAGTCAGAGGAGGAGAAGAGCTCTCACACTTCAAAAGCAGCAGCACCACTGATATTGCTGTTCACATGGTAGACAAGGTGATGCAGCTGAGATGCAGCTACACCTTGAAAGGTGTATGCACTCACTTTAGATATATCAGAAAGACTTTGATCAAATGTGCAGGGAATTTCTCTTGGTTACACCTGACATGTTGACAAGTGAAAGTTTCATATTACATATGCTGCAAGAGATACTAGCACATGCCACATACAGGCTCACTGAAGTAAATTATTTGTATAAACAAATAAAGATTAAAAATGCATACAAAAATAAAATGCCATTAAAATAAAACTGTACAAGAAGATGGAAGAAGAAATTAAAGAGCGGGTCTAAAACAGCCCATGGATCAGAAGTGGGAAGCACAGCAGCAGGATGTATGTGCAGCATAGTGGCTAAAAGCTGTTTCACCATGTTAAGATTTAATTCTGGAAATAGTAAGCAGACCAGAGCTGACTGACCTGCTGTTACAGTCTGTAAGAATAATAATAATAATAATATTAAAATCTGCAAATGACATTATGTAAAATAGTATCAGGTGGGTCAAAAAGGTTGTACGTTCATATTTACTTGAGAATACTTGAATTTCACGCCAGTTAACAATGACTCATAGATGCCAAGTAGTTTTCATCTTTTCTTCAATCAGCAGCCATCGTGGGATTCCACTTTTGAAAGGAGCCCCAGCGACACAGACGTTTTCATGGTTTTATTAATACATAATCAGTGTTTGATATGAAATCTCACTCTAAATGGTGTCCCATCTGTTGTTTTATTGACATGAATGAAACCGGCTTTAAGACTGAAGCAGGATTCTCAATCCATCCTGTTGTAGTCAGAAACTTGACCAACACGAGGGAACGCAGGGACACGCAACACAAACAGAACACACACGGCACGCAGAGAGAGGGAGCAGCCTGAAAGCTGAAATGTCCCGAGATAGCTGATAGGTTGAAGGCTCGGTTATACTGGCATCGTAGCAGGAGGTGACATCACGGGTAGGACATATTGCTAGTCATGGATTGTGAATGAGAGTGATGCTGCAGTGTGTAGACTGACAGTGTGGTATTGTGCAACACTGCTAGAATCAATGATGGCTTAATGTTCAAACACAAGAAGCATCAAGACCTTTTATTGGTCGATCGTGTGAAGTTACAGATCAAGGTTCAATACAGATGAACATGCCTCCATGTGGATGTGATAGTACATATCTCAGACACTTCCTGCTTTGAAGTGTGACTTTCAGGGCTGGTGTGTTGCAGTTTTCCTTGCAGAAATTTTGTGACCTTGACAAAATCTCTGAAAGGCAGCATAATATTAAACTTACATGTTGTGTTACAGACAAAAATATTAAATTGATTCAAGGAGGAAAAAACATATGTACAGTCAGCTTTGCGGGAGTCCACAGGGCCCTCCTATGTACAAACTGTATGCAGGGGTGAAGCAGCAGACCTAGGAGCCAAGTCTAGCAGGTTGCATAACAAGTGCTAATTTGGTTAGCTGGAGTTGACGGCGGCTGTAATTCTCCAGCACTGTGACAGCAGAGCTGAGTTAGAGAGAGGGAGAGAGTGCACAGGCCTCTAGCCAGATAATACAAGCTAATAGCATAACAAGCTTTTGCAGAACAAACGTAGGCTGTGGCCAGAGCTAATTGTGGTGTTCATCACAGCTTTTTGGCCACAGGATGTTATGATGACAGCAAGGAGACTTAGCAGTTTGAGAGGTTTTGTTGCAGCCAAAATTCATGGTAATGCTAAATTTTGATGGTCCAGTACTCAGCCTGATCCAGTTTTCCCTCTGCAGACAGAATCCTGAAAACCTGAAATCAACCTGAAAATATGTCTACTAATTGTCATCATTTCATAGTAAGTTCTTAAATTTGTTGCATCAGGAAATACTCCAAAGCTTGTAAACTTCAATCTGCAGACAACTTCTCTTTTTTTTATAGATGCAATCAAAACACCTTTGTGTGCTCTGAGGTAGTTTGAGGATAGACAATGGTTTTAGAAATAAAAGCTCTCTTTTAGCAGAACCCTGACTAATCTATGAATGAGTCTTATTGTTATTATTAAGGAGTCAGAGTCAAGTCTAAAGACAAAGACATGTCATATATCAAGTCTAAAGTCCAAGTCACAGATGCTTGCAGAGAAGCCGATTTGGATGGGCCAGATCTCATCTCTTTTGTGTTCAGAGTTTGAGTGTTAATTTCAGCACAGTACTGCAGTACAGTACACAGTACACAGCGATGTTCCAGCAGAGGATAGTGAAATGAATTCCACTTCAAGGCTCTTAATATTGCTGCCCTTCTTGTCATTGTCCCATTGTTATGTTTTTTTCCTGGATGTAGTGATGACCAGAGCGAAATAGATTTCTGTTTCCTGATTTCTTCTAAATTTTACAAGTGGCTTTCTAGACGTGACACTGCCTCCTAGTGGACACGTACCTTGTACCTCCAACCCGTGCAAGTACAAAAGAAACACACAAGCAAACGTCCTAACGGCACCTGTGTTCGTTCGCTTATGTGCAGCCGAAAGAAGCATGATTCCAGCTGGAGTTATCAGTTGTAGCAAAAAAACACCACAGCAGACGTCGTTATTTGACATAATGGCTGAATGATGTAAGAGACCAACAATCATATTCTTTAACTTGATTCAGGACTCCCTGTCACCACAGTGAAGAATCACTGATGTGTTGTCTTGCAGATGGAGCATGTACGGTGATATACTTCTTGATTCTGGCTGGACTATGAGACTGTGGCTAATGTCTGTTATGTGGTCGTAGAGTAAACCAGCTCTGAGCTCAGTGTGGCTGTAGATCTCTGTGTTACCATTGAGCTGCTTAGTAACACGCCTTAATCACAGTCAGGAAGTAGGCTGTCTCCCTGTGTGTGTCTCATTGACTTTCTGTGGCTCTGTTGCTCTTCTCTCTTTTTGCGACAGAGACTGTGTGTATGATTGCTGATCAACCACCATCTCATATACAAGTAATATACAGTGAAACTCCTCATCGCAACACAGCTGGCTTTAAACATGAACCATTAGTATGGCTGTGTAGGTGTTAATTTGTATGTGTGGGTTTTCCCTCCCTCTTGTGAAGAACAAAGCCGGGAGGAAGTCCACCATACCGTAAACCGTCATTTTTCAAAACAGTCTCCAGGAATTTATTTGCATATATAACATCCAAAAAATAAGTCCAGCAGTTTTTTTTGCGACAGCGTGCATTTTTGCTGTTTAAGTCACGCATTTTGTGCTTTACTTTGAGAGAAAAGCGGTATCCAAATGGGATTATAGTTTAAGTGTTCGACCTCCCGATGGCACCATCATGGGAGTCAGTTGGAATGTTTCTAAAATTCTAAACAAAGCAATAAAATATTTTTTTGTTACGCTCAAACTGATTAGCCAGCCAAGAGCCACTCAATTAGCTAGCCAGCTAAAAACTAGCTGATTAGCTAGCCAGCAGTATTAAACTGCTTAAAAAGTTGTTGCGTGTTGGTCAGTTTGGTGCTAGTGTGGTCCTTAGCTGTCAATATCGCTGCTACCAAGACAAGTTTGTTTACTTTTTCTCTCTGCTCCCCGTCATGACTCAGCCTGCTGTCAATCAAACATGGACTCTGACATGAGCTCTTCTGATGTCTCTACAAAGATCTACAAAAACTTAATGAATGTAAAAATCTCTCATTGTTTGCGACCACAGGAGGGGATGGCTGATTGTTTTCAGTAGGACTTGATCACACAACAAACTCCCTTGAGATCCAGTAATTAAGTTATTTGCATTTCCCTCCCCCAGTTTTAGCTTTTACTGTCTGTCTCCAAAGGCCTATTCTGAGCTGTCCTCAGCGAAAGGTTCTTTAGTTGTCTTCTCACATCAGGAAATGCAACACTAGACAGCTTTTTCCACAGCTTTTAATTAAATTTCACTGTCTGTAACAGCCCCAGTCAGCTGAAGAAGGCTTGAGTCCTGAGAAAATAGAAGATTTTAAGGAAGAACCTCTCTTTCCTGGGGTTGTTTTTGAAAAAACTACAAAACTCTGCCCTTTGCCACAACTTTGAAGTGCACAAACTGAGCTGAATCACAACCACGGCGTCTTTCTGTCATTGTGTGTGTGCAGGAAAAAAACATTTGTACTTGCATGTGTGCTAGTGCAATTGACAAAGCAGATGGGTAGAGATCAGCTGTCCATCCCTCCTACACACACACACACACACACACACACACAGACACTGACACATGTACACATATGCAGCCATCTCTCATTGGCGGCAGGTGCGTGTTGAAGTGTTGTGTGGTTTGAGTCTGCTGTGTCTGACTGAGAGGGCGGCTGTCTCACCCTCAACACACATACACAAGGGCGCACACACACACACACACACACACACACTCAGTAAGAGCACACACAGCAGGAGGAAAAGCCAGCAGATATATAAACACAATCATTTCCATCAAACTGTGTTTCCTGCCAACAGTTTCCTGAAGTGTCCCTGAGTCCATGTTTAATCTCCTTTATCCAATCACGTGTTGACAAAGTGTTGA
>JAPZEA010000004.1:25518461-25528505 GCA_029783685.1 Heniochus monoceros | reverse complement strand
TAATGTTCGCTGAAAATTAGGACTTTCTTCAGTTCAAAGTACAGAAGACAGGATTTATACAGTATCCGGTGGGCAGGTCGAGTGACTGTGTGTGCATGTATGTATGTGTGTGTATGTGTGTGTCAATTTTTCCAGCCACTGGCAATGTTTTGTTCCACAACAGGAGGAAGTGAAATGTTGTTTTCCAAAGCACACTGCTTCCACATCAGACCCCAGCGTTCACGCCCGCCTTGTGCTTCACGTGAGAGTTCGCTTTTTCAGTATTTAAACAATACTCTCATAATCTGAACCGAGTGCTTGGAGTCGCCTCGACATAACAATAAAAAGCTTTAATCTTGCTTCAAATACCTGGATGACGCTGTTGGAGATCTTTAATACTGCGTTGGCAGTGAACACTAGATATGTCCCATATAAATGTCTCATCACCAGACACTAATCACGAGTAGACTAACAATCCAGGTGGCCTGAAAAACACATCTATCAGTGCCAATTAATTCTTATTGTTGGAGACAGGGCTGAAAAATGTGTCACTGTAGAATATACAGTTAGATCATTAAGATCTCTGTAAATAGCCTCATGTTTCTCTTCTGTTTCACGACCAGACAGGGCTATCATCAGATCTGCAGGCCTCCAGCAGCCTCCCAAATGCTGTTTCAGACAAGCTTTTTGTGCACGGCTATCTTGTGCATACTGTTCTGCTTTGCTAATGCAAATTTTCCACTTGTCCCACTGTGAGATTTAACATTCAAAATGAGCTGATGATCACAATGCTTAACACGTATTCCCTGCCCTGTATAATCAAGTTATAATTAGAAAACTAGACTTCCACACAACACCACTGTGGGACTTCGCAAAGAGGAAAAGAAGCAGTGCAGACATAGCTTTACTTTGGAATGACTGAATGAGTGAGGGAGCAAAAAGGAGGCTCTCTATTGCAAACAAAAGATTTCTAAATCATTATTGAAATAAACTTCAATCAGTATACTCAAAGAACAAAATGGCCTCATCCATGCTTACAGGAGTGAGCTCATCACTGTGAAGATTATGTAGCCCCTTAGTTGTTTTCATTATTGTAAAACAAGACTTGCAGGCTTTCACAGTACAGTCCCTGTGAGTGATCGCAGTCTACATCACTAACTTGCATAGAGCAACAGTGGTTACAATGCAAAATAATCCAACAAAAAGGATGAGGTAATAGTCTCTACCTGAAACCTTTGCACAAAACCCTGAAAAAGCAATATGGTGGCTGTCTGCTGCGCAACTTTGTCAAATCTTCATAGCAACTTTGAGCATGAGCATGCTAACAGAGCAAAGTAGCTTCATCTATGCTTACATGACTCGGCTGTGACCTGGCAACCTTCAGTGGAGCGCAGTACCTCCCTTTTGCTTTGTAAAGATTGTTCAAACTGAGAGACTCCGGCGGGCGCGTAGTGCCTGTGACACGTTTTTGTTCTGTCCTCCACGCAGCTGCAAACCCCACCTGGTGCATTTCACTTGCTCAGATTTTGCTGATTTGGCCATTTTTCTTTGTGCTTCTACCATGGGTAAGTATGCTTCATAGTTGTATGTTTTGGTTTTTTTTTGTCTGTTTTAATTGCGTTTATTGTTGATGTACGATTGGCCGTCTACAAAAGGTGCTTCATTTTGAAAACTTACTGGATTCTCTACACTGTACGGAGGCCTGCTTCTGTGACGCTTCTGAACATGAGACAGAATGTGGCCTGTGGAATTGCATTGTCTCTGTTGTACGCGTCAGAACATGGACGTTACGCCCCCAGTGGAATATAGGGGTAAAGCGCTGCAGTGTATGGCTGGATCTTGACTGTTAATGAGTGAATGCCACTCTGAAGCCAGTTGTTGGTTAAACTTAAAATATGAGCTGGTTGAAGGAAGCACCAGAAACCTCAGGCAGAACAGCTTCATAATTGCTCAATTAGTGTCACAATTAAGCAGCCTGGTGGTTTATTTGGGGTAATTTATCACAGTGACACAACAGACAAACAGGCAAGAGCAAGAAATTAGGTGAAGATTATGCAAATGACCCTGCTGTCTCTGCTCAAATGTGTGTCTGGGTTTGTGTCTGTACAGGCTACTTTTGTGTGTATGTGTGTGTGTGCATATTTGTGTGTCTGCATTTGTGTTGTGTACTAGAAATCAGGGGTCTCATCTATACACGCTGACATTTCTGTGGTATTTGTTTTAGCCTCTTCTCTGGGAGCCAGACGAGCCACCAAAATGGATGTTGTTGCTGATTGAATATGTAAACATTTACAGGCGGCAGCTGGGAGTTCAGTCGTTGGGTTTTTAAGAGCATCAAGTCAGTCTGCAGTACTGTGCACACTGTACTGGCTTTGGTGATGAAATATTTTCTTGCGATGCATATCACAGTGCTCTGTCACTTTCAGAGACAGGTCACGATTGTTGAGATCTCCTTTAAATTGCATTGAAGGCCTGAAGCCGTTTCTCTTTCCTTGCTTGGTCTCCGTCTCATGTTATCTGCTGGCTCGACGTCTTATTTATTCACTGTCCACAGAGGGAAAATCTACTTCCTGTTTGAACTCCCTAGAGGGTCCATCTATATTTATGACCGTGTGGCGGCAAGGCAAATATGCACTCATATGGACACTGAAGGTGTAGCACAGACGCTGTGATGTAACCATCAGGAACGTTGGCTCATTCATAGCGAATAGCTGAATTTTCAAATTTAATATATTTTAGATAAAACCAACTCATACGTCGTCTCTTAGTTCAGTGTGTTGACTTTGATGACGTAGAGAGCAGTGGTACATAGTTGACCATGCATGACCATTTTGCTTTACACTATTTTGCTCGAGCTATTTAAAGTCATTCCTGTTTCAGTAAATTTCAGTATATTTTGGCATTTTCTTCATTTGATTTGGTCTAAATAAACTCCATAAGCTCACAGAACATATTCACATAGCAAATTCTTAATTGCATTACATAATAATTCTTACTTTCTTTGGCAATTTCAAGGTCAAAATGTGAAAAAAAACATCCAAATTTTGCACGAGTAGCTTCTGTTTTGTGACTGTTATGTTCACATGCAAAACAACTCCAACGAGTTTTATTAAATGTCAGACCAGGTTCACATGGTTATTCCATCATGCATCACATCTGACTTAGACATGGAATGGATTTAAATTGTTTGCCTTGTGCACAAACCATATTTGATGTGCAGGTGTTGTAACGCTGTCAGGATAAGGGATATTCTTCCCATTGATGTCACACATGTTAAAGTGAAGTTTAATCCATGCTAAAGCAATTCAAATTTTTAATATGGAATAATAATATCCTGAGGCTGTACCACTTAAAGATTATCTGCAACAGAATTATAAATCACAGTGAATCAATGTCAGAAAAGAAAAGCAACAGTAAATCCCTGTTTTCTGAATAGCTGAGAGTTGTTCGATATTGAATGTCTTTGAATGAGCATGGCGCTACCGATGGCCGTGACAGTGGAAGAGAGAGACGATCTGGTCTCAGTGTGGATATAATTGGATTACCAGGGGCAGGCTTCATCCTTCACTGTCTGCACTGTCATCCCCATCAGCCTCGAATAACCACTGGGCTGTGAGTAATGACAGCTGAGTGCCATGATGCCTTCATTTTGTGCTGGACTCCGGTCGGTGGTTTGCACAACACTGCAACTAAAAAAAGCAAATAAAAAGCATCATTAATCATGCAAAACAATTATATTTAAGATCTAATCCTGTTTTGATTCCATTTTTTTCAAATATATGTAGTATTGAACCCGTCTGCTGATGGTTACAGCGTCTCAAATGTGAGGATTTTCTCTGCGTTTTTGTCCACTGAACATTTATGGTACTTGTTTCTCCTCTCAGGGGTACCAGGGGATGGTGGATGGTGGAGACAACATCAAAGAGGCGACGTGGGAAAGTGTCTCCAGCATGTTGCAAGTGGTGAGTTTTCTGCAGCAGCTTCAGGACCCACACTCCAAATGAAGCTGAATCAGGTCGAAATAAACTGTTCGTATTTCCTCTTCTGTGCTGTAAATGATTAAATTCTTAAATTCAGCTCTTGCACTTGCCCCTGTGTTGGTGTTGTAGATGTCGCTGTGTATTTTAGCTCCATGAAGTGTTGTTTGTGAATGCTTTCTGACAGAGCAGCAGCAGCAGTTGTGGAATATCTGCTGTGTTGTTGGATATCTGTGATGGTCACTGGAAGTGACTCACCAACAAACCTTTAGCTTTGAGCCAAATGAGTCTGTGATTGAATTAGACCTTTTCACTGTTTCTCAGAGTCAGACTTTAATTGTCTAAAGTGAATTACATTCAGTGCAACAGTGAAAAAAGAGCTTGCAGATGAGCAATATTATAAATCAGCAGTAGAAAGGAGCCACGCTGTCCTAAAAATGACCACAAATATTGAATAATCTGAAAATATGATAATGGATTAATGATTTCAAGTACGTATTTTTTCACTTCAAGATGACAGCATTATAGAGCCAGTAAAAGAGCAGTTTAAGGAGAGAATGTGATTTGGAATCTGTGTTTTCCTCAGGGTGGCACAGTCATCGGCAGCGCCCGCTGTAAAGAGTTTCGAACCCACGAAGGCCGCCTGAAAGCCGCACACAACCTCGTGCAGCGCGGCATCACCAACCTGTGCGTGATTGGTGGAGACGGCAGCCTGACCGGAGCCAACCTGTTCAGAGAGGAGTGGAGCGGCCTGTTGGATGAGCTGCTCCAGCAAGGTGGCTGCTCACCGCATGGCTTGACTTTGTGATCCACAGCGCTCGAACGTCCTGACGAGACTTTCTCTCCCTCCCTGTCGTGTTTTTCAGGCCTGATCGACGCGGAGGCGGCCCGCAGTAACTCGGAGCTCCACATTGTTGGCATGGTCGGCTCCATCGACAACGACTTCTGCGGCACGGACATGACCATCGGCACCGACTCGGCCCTGCACAGGATCATCGAGGTGGTGGACGCCATCATGACCACCGCGCAGAGGTGAGCAAATCCTGAGAGGAGAGATACAACAGGAGCTGAACTGTTTCAACATCAGCTCCACTGGGTTTCACTGATAAGTGCTTTTCCTTGTTTCTGACATTCCTTTTGTTTTTTCACTTTTTTTCACAGCCACCAGAGGACATTTGTGCTGGAGGTCATGGGCAGGCACTGCGGGTAGGCACTTCCCCTTGTGTTAGACTGCATCCATACACATAAAACATGTATATACATAAGAGTGTGTATGATCTTTAAGTGAAATATGCTTCTGCACACACTCAACAGCCAAACGAACCACACCAAAGTGTGCAAAAAGTCAAATCAACTATAAACTGTAATTTAATAAATCCGTATTCAAATTTAACTTAAACTGAACCCTCAGGCTCTTTTTGGCAGCATATTGTATTTTCAGCTTTGAATAAGTCACGGCTTTGTAAAAATACTGACGTGTGGAAATATTGATAAGTGAAGCCTGCATGTGTGTGTTGGACAATCGTCTTATCAGCCAGTGTGGATGAGATATTTTAAACAAATATCTGTTACAGGGAGGAAAAGATTAAAAACTATTATTGAAATATGTGTGTGTGTGTGTGTGTGTGTGTGTGTGTGTGTGTGTGTGGAGGGACTAGATGTGCCTTGAGCAACGAACAGCACATCCACTTAATGGGATTAACATTTAACCAGTGCACTCACTCGCTGTCACACACCTGTCTAAAAAAACACCACACCAGTGAGTCAGGAAACTGTATGTGTGTGTGAGTGTCCCTGTGGGGGGGGCACCGACTGTTGATTTACTTCATTCAACAATTACCACTCAGAGGTGGCAGGAATTCCAGAAATGAGGAAAGATTGTGTTCCACTCCATCCACTCGGAGCCCTTCCTCTCATAAAAATACCTGAATTAGTTGAATTAGTTGGCTAAGCCTCTCTTGTGTCATACCACATCTCACCCTTCAAGGTCCACTTGTCATTCTGAGTTATTTATTCCTCTCATGTTGCACATGCAGGTAGGGGCGAGGTGGCGTGCTGAGTTACACTTGGACAGGATGCCAGACTTTATTCAGCAACCGTTTTTTTGTTGTTTTTCAATGTTAGTTGATTTTGAAGTTTGACATTTTGTGAAATAATGTTAATTCTCTGGACACATGTCCACCAGCAGCCAGTTAGCTTAGCATTAAGACTGGAAGCAGAGTGGGAACAGATTGCCTAAAAGCACCTCTAAAGCTCACTAATCAACATGCTTTATCTCATTTTTTTAATCCCTGAAAAAACTAAAACTGAACTGAGAACCAGAACCCTTGAGTACTTTTTTTGAGAGTTGTGCACTGCAAAACAATGACATTAAATGCAGGCAGACAGGATCAGATGCTGAACTCAGGAACAGTCACACTGAGCAAATGACTCGACAAAGACTGAACTGAAAACTGGACTACAATGCAAACTTAACTGATGAGGGGATGAGGTGCAGGTGGAGAGATGGGCGGAGAAGCTCAGGTGAGGGGAATGAAGTGAATGAAACGGTATGGGGAAGGAGCTGATTGGCTGGAGGAAATGTTGGGAACAGGGCAGGGCTAGCGAGGCTGATGCAGGGCAGGTGTTGGGAGAAAGTGTGGAGGGAAAAGCAGGCTGGAGGAGGGAGGGAAAACAATGTAAACGGACAACAAAAACCCAGAAAACAACTAAATTAAACAGGAGTGTGACAGTGGCATGACACAACAAGAAGGAGTAATGGCGAAGAGGAAGAAACAGTCTAAAGTGTGGCTAAAGATGACAACAGGGCTTGGTGTAATGTCTATAAAATGATCATTTCAAGTAAAGGTGGAAACACCAGGAATATGCTTAAACATCTTTCTACCCAACATGGCCTTAAATTCCAGGAATGCCTTAGATTTGACAGTACGCATGAGTGACACTGCTTACCAACCGAGCAGCACTTCCCTTATAGAGTACATATCCTATGCTCTAATAACGTTAGTGCCATGCAGGCAGGCACAGCAGATTTTTAATATGACTAAGAAGACCTGGATGAAAACACTGGGTTCAGGTTGGGGTGAAGTCTTTCTGTTTAAATTTTACAACACAAATTTAAAAAGCAGGAAATACAAAATGCACATTGTGCATAAATATGACATGCAATTTTTTTTCCGTTCCATTAAATTTGCCTCGGGAGTGACCACAAGCAGCTATACTGTAGCTGAAGCCCACTTAACTTTTTACAGATTTTCTACATTTGTGACAGTCGAACACATGATTTAATGTGACAAATTCCTTCCTCCGGTCCAGAAAAGAAAAATTTAATCCCGACAAAAACAGCCCATGGGTGCATGTGCGCGGTCACAGCAGAATTTGAAAAATGGCAGCCGCTTTAGATCCTTCCAGTAAGTAACCGAACCTTCTGTGCCTTCAGTGAACTGACGCATGTGATGACAGCTCGGTGATAACAGTGCACCCCCCAACGGAGATGACACAGGCAGATAGACTAATGACTGGGGCGAAAGATGACGTAGATCACAGGTAGATAAATGTGATGAGTGACAGTGACCGGACGTGCTTCTATGATAAAATATCTCTCATAAAAATGCAAAGAAAGTTGTTCTTTTTGTAGACTTTATTAAAAAAATGTTCCTTTGCTTTCATCTCAAGGAGAAAGAAGCTCAGGTTATTTTTAGAGAGACAGTCAGAGGATGATTCAGACGACATTCCTGTTCGCCGTCTCCTCCAGATGATGTTTTGGGGACGACCGGACCGTTTCGAAACGCGGCCCAGATTCCCACAGCTTGATTGGCAGCTTTCCTTCAGGCCAAATCTGGAAGCACTTACCTCATTCTCACAAAGGGGGTTGGAGGTGTTGGAGCTGGGTTATGCAGGGTCACAGAGAGAAGGGGCCTGGTGGGTCATGACCAGGAAAGGAAACTTGTGGCCGTTGCTTCATGATCCCGAACTCCAGCCAACTGAATTTGAGCTAGTATTCAAAGACTGTATTGCCATTTATCTGGATTCACAGCGCTTGTGATTGTGATCTGTCTGACACAGTTTCACATGGTTAAATGTCACTTTTATGCAGTTTTTAATGACTGGATATCACCTTTCGGACCAATCCCAAAATCATATGCCACATTTTTTTTAGTTTCGCTTTCACTGCTGTCAGATATGCGACACTGGAGTCAACATTCCAACATTTAACATGATCAGAGGCGCAACATCATAGCTTTTCCTAATTAAACATATACGAGAAATACCTGGGGTGACGAAGGGGTGTAGTTCAGGTAAGATGCCCTTCTTGTCTCCAACAACCAGATATGCTGATAGGAAGATAACCTCCTTATGCAGCAGTTTGCCATTCACTGCTCATGACATCCAAGCTGCTGTCACAAAGCGCGCAGTCCCACATCAATCTGGATTGTTTTCAAAGCAGTGTTCCATAAAGAAAAGAGGAGCTTGGAGGGGGGGGGGAGGACGGAGATAAAAGACGGGACCAGAGATGTACAACGTGCTGCGCCTGGCTCTGACACTTTCATCAACCGCGCTGTGTTTCCACGCAGCAGAAGGTGACAGGGCCAGGATTTACTGACCCGGAGGCCCCTTTTGTGCTCTCCACGCTGCACTGATCCTCAGCTTCCTCTCCGGCCGCATGTGCAGGCCTATAGGCTTACCTTTTATACCCCTCTCCCTCTCTTCTGTGTCTGCTGTAAATAGGCTTAATGTTACAGATGTCTGTGTGCGAGCACAAAGAGCCGAGGCGGAGCACAGAGGCCGGCTCTATTCCGCGTGGAGGCGAGGAGAACAGGTGGGAAGAGAGCAATCGAGACACGGAGGATGATCGGATTTCCCGTTAAAAAGTTCTGCAGCGACATGTGTGTTTTAAGCGCGTAGCTGTGGATGTATGTGTGTGTGACAACAGGTGAAAGAGTGGTGAGAGAAGCTGCTAATAAAGAGAGAGCTAATGCGGATTTTTCTGCCTTATCTCACGAGTTTTTTCGCTACCTCGTTCTGCTTTTTTGCACACAGTTGCAGGCACAAATGAAATATTTGTTTACATCTGTTGCCGGGGTCCTAACAGCCATAGGAAAGGGGGGTGTTGACTGCGGTAAAGAAGGTGATTAGTAAAAAAGAATAATCAGAATAAATAACCAATAATCTTTTGGTTTGGTCATTTTTACCCACCAAAGCATTTACTTTGGTTTGTCGCCCGATCCACAAACACTTTGGAGGAGATGACATTACCGAAAGGCAGGAACATCTGCATCAGCTCTCCATCCCCAAACTCCTGAGGGAGGTGGTAGATGAACAGGTTGCAACCCTCCGGTCCTGCAAACAGACATAGAGAGAGAGAGGGGGAGGGAAACAAAGGAGATAAGGGGCAAAGGTCAGAGGGAGAGAGAGAGAGAGAGACGCATAAATGGTTGACAGGAGGAGACTGCAAAACAGGAAGGAACTGAGTAAAAAAGATAAAGTTGATATTCTTAGTGAAGGTGTACTTAAAGGCTGCCAAAACAGCCAGCGGGCTTCAAATTTGATTTCTGGTCCTACGTAATTTTCTGCCAAAGTTAGAACAGTTTTGTTTTTTCATGAGATTTCTGTATTTGACTTTGTCTCATTGATTTTTTTGATGCATCATGCACCAATCAGGATGTAGCAACATTTAAGCATTGAAGCAGAAACAATCACTCGATTAATTCATTAGTCGATCAGCAGATTAAAAAAAAATCATTAGTTCCAGCTTATCAGTTGTAGGTTTATCTGCTTTTCTTTGTCTCATGTGATAGTGAAGTGAGCATCTTTTGGTTTTGAACAGCTGGTTGGACAAAACAAAACATTTAAAGATGTCAGATTGGCCTTTAGGAAAGTGCGACGGATGCCTGTGCTATTTCCTGATAAAGCAGGAGCTCCTTTCACCAAATTTGCAACATGAGATGATTTCCTCTCTTGTCAGTTTTGTTTGTTTAGTTTCACTAAAATAAAGCCTTTCAACCTGTGTATGAGCATGCAAGCATCCTGCTGGATTTACAAATGTATCTGCAATTTGTGAGCAACCATTGTTTCACGTACTCAAAAATAT
>JAPZEA010000004.1:24863594-24874197 GCA_029783685.1 Heniochus monoceros | reverse complement strand
GTGCTTTTTCCCTCTTACATCCTGATGGGTTTTTTTTTTTCTAATTCCCCTCAAGCGACTTTCCCAGATGCCATCAAATCGACAGGTTTGCTCGGCCAGAGCTGAGCTCGCCGCCGACCCGCTAATCGTTTCAGGCAGTGGAGAGAAGAGTGCGTGAGTGTGTACAGAAGAAGGAGAAGAAAGTGGAAAAGAGGGCGACTTTGAATTCTCTTAATGCTAAAGATTGAGTCGCTCTGCTGAATACAAAGAGGGGTGGAGGCTCTAGATGTGTGAAGCGGGAGAGGTTCAAGGGTAGAAGGCAAGTGAAAGAGAGGAGAGAAGCAGCGAAAGATGTTAAACTAAATCCGTATGAAAGAGCCGATTCTTAAAGCGCTGTTAACATGTGGAAACGTCATGCATCCACATGAGTTCTAGATCGTTTTTTGTCAACATTGAAACGCCTGAATGACAAGAAAATGCAAGCTTCTTCTTCTTCTTTGTCCTCTTTCAGTTCCTAAACCACAGAACTGAATTACAGGCAGACTTCAGCTCGTCAAACCTCTGTCAGTCCCCTCCTGCAGTCTGTGAGCACCACAGCCAAACTCTTGATTTAATCTTTCTCATCTTGAGTTGCAACGATTTTGACAATCAATTAATCGGTTTGAGTATTTTTTTTAAAGAAAATTCTCAGATTCCAGCTTCTTAGATGTGAATATTTTCTGGTTTCTTTGCTCCTCTGTGACAGTAAACTGAATGTATTTGGGTTGTGGGTGAAACAAGAAACACTGATTGATGCTTTTCACCATTTTCTGACGTTTTATCGACCAAACAACTAATCGATTAATTGGGAAAATCATCCACGACCGTGAGTTGAAGCTGTGCTCTCATCTCTTTCTTGAACGAGCCTATAATAATAACTTTACGGATGCCACCTGTTAACCAGACGAGTTGTCCCCTGAACATCACTGAGCAGGCTTCTCCAAAGCTGTGTTTGCTCCCTCTCTGCAGAGCGTTCTCCAAAAGGCCGGTTTTCGGGTGGCACAAACATCAGCTCAGCGGCAGAAAACAAAGAGAAAACGCTGGTTTCCTCAAACGTAGCTGCCTCAGAATGGCCATCCTCTTCTCTCCCACGAATGGGATGATGAAGAAGGAGGAGATGGAGCGATGGTGGAAGCTGGAGAAAGAAAAGAAGGGTTAGAGAGGGGAGGCGACGTGGGGGGAAAAAAAAGGAAATGAGCAGTGGGAGAAGAGACAGGTGGAAAAAGGTAGACAAAGGAAAGCATGGCGGGATACAGACGTACAGTGAGAGAGGTGGCAGTGTCTGTCTCCTTTTGTGTTCCACATGGATTCATCCCTTTCTGTCAGCCTTTCATTCACACTCCCTCGCTCGCTCACTCTGTCATTGTCACGCTCGCACTCTCTCTTTCTTTTCACCCTTTTCTATTCGGCTCCTCGCCTTTTCACCCTCGCTCTATTTGTCTCCGTCCCTCTCCCTCCCCTCACCTT
This sequence comes from Heniochus monoceros, assembly GCA_029783685.1. NCBI lineage: Eukaryota > Metazoa > Chordata > Actinopteri > Chaetodontiformes > Chaetodontidae > Heniochus > Heniochus monoceros. The sequence continues at coordinate 24,872,712 of JAPZEA010000004.1, read as the reverse complement.
CATTCAGCTCCTCTCACTTTGAGCTTTCTCCTCTTCCTCCCCTGCCTGCGGTCTATTTATTTTTACCCGCTCTTTTACTCGTGTTTCCTCTCTCCTGCCTTCATCAGCACCACTCAGGTCCTTTAAAATCTCTTGAATCGACTATTTAAAGGTAGCACTTAAGAGCTTGAGGAAAAAGTCTCATTTGCGTTTTTCTGACCAGATGTGCGATTGTGATTATTCTCTACGACAGTAAACCAATCTCCAGGTCTGTTGTGGTTGTATGTTAAACAAGGTAGCCTACCTTTTTTCGGGAAGCATAATCACAACTTATTTGTCTGATTTTAGCTGCTTTCCTCTTTTTTGAAGCAGTCAGTTGGAGAAAAGCCAAAGTACAAGTAAAATTAGCAAGTTTTCTATTGAAAAATGACCATATTTTGCTCACATTTAGCAGCTTTAACTTGACCACAAACTTGACAGACCTAATAGCAAAAATTCTGACCAATTTGATATCACTAACGATACAGCTGTCAGCGCTGCACTTTAGCGGCTTCAGCTAACGTTCGCTTCATGGACTGACAGGACAAGCTAGGCTACTTTAAACTTAAAACGATGATACGACGCTAACAAGTAGTTAGTGTTATGTGGGATCTCTTTTAAATGGAGATTCAGATGGAAACGAGATAAATCCTTTAGCTCCGTTAACGGCGTTATTCAGATGTCTTAATTTTAACCTTGAGATGACGTCACATCTGCTTTACTGATCAGTTATATTTTGAGTTGTTATAATTGCTTTCCTGTTTTCTGACCATTTGCCGTTTAAGAGGATTATGTCGTTAGTTAGTCACTTTTTAATTAGCCTTAAATTCTATTCCAGGCGGAATGAACTGGACTTGAAAATAATTAAATTCCTGATGTTTTTTTCCGGCTTTGTTTTGAGTTTTATCTCAGAATTATTCCAGGTAACATTTATTTGTCTGAAACATGCAGACACTCTACGCTTCGTGCTTGCTTTCCCCTTATCTCCCTGCTCCCTTCCTTCCTGCTCTTCCCTCCCTTGCCTTCTTATATCCTCATTTTTGCCCTTCTCCTCCTCCTCCGTCTCCCCCACCACCCCCTTCCCCACTTCGCCTCTCCCTCCATCCCTCTTTCTTCCCCCTACGTTCCACCCAGAGCAATTCCATCTCTCTCCCAGCAAACAAAAGGAGCTAATGACATGCTGACACCGAGCCCGATGATTGAATTCATTAGGCGTGCACAATAATTGCCAGGCGTGAGCGTGCACGCACCCATCTATTCAGAGGACAGCTGTCAAATAACAAGCAAGAGAGAATAGCTTTTTATTGTTGAGCTGGAAGAGAGGGGGAGAGTGAATGTAGAGAAAGAGTGAGAGAAGCACCTGTTGTGGAGGGGAAGAGAGAGAGCACTCAGCATGTCAATTAGGCTGCTGTGTTCATGCAGGGTTACTGGGAAGTTTACTGCCTGTTTGACACACTTGGCGTCACGATACAGGTGTGTGGCGTTTCAAATTTGTTCTTTGGGGAGTGTTCATACTTCTGTCTGAGTCCTATTAAAAAGCAAAAAGAGTTTTAGACGTTTGGAGTGAAAGAAGTTTTATTTTTATGGTGATAAAGATTGAAATAAGACTCAGGATTAGGCTTAACTATGACAGGAAGGGTTCAGGCTAGACTCTAACTGTAAGTAAGTGGCATTTTTAATCCAACTACAACATTTGTTTATACTCATGTTTAGAGTTTCTGTTTCATTGAAGCATCACAGTATTTACAGCACTCGTCCAAAATCAGGCAGCAGTCATTAATTAGGGCTGCACAGTCAGAAAAAGTCACTTCTCTGTAGTTTTCCATCCCTGTCTGTGCTGCAGTTACTTTGAGTTAATAGTTCATGGTAAAAAAAACTCAAATTCCTTTCAGTTTAAACACCAGATGTGAGTAACATTAGTCATAGTATCACGTAACCAGCAAAAATCTGCTGAGAGACACACAAATACAGAATTTTCTGATGCAACAAGTTTGTGTTTTAGGCTGCTTGCATGTGCAGGATGTTGAGTTACCTCCAGCTGCTTCACAGTAAAAGCTCTCCAACTGCACGCTTCGCTTTCCTCCCAGAGGCTGGAAGCTTTGACTGCGCATGGCGCACATATTTGTCGTCACGGTCGCTCTCTTCTTCGTTGCAACCTTGCATGAATTTCTCCAGTATAAGCAAAGCTGGTGTGATGTGATTTCTGATTGGTGGAGCTGGCTTCAATCTCCACTGTAGCCTAGCTGCTTCCTGCGTGTGAGAGGAGGAGCTGCAGCAAGTTTTGATGAAAAGTAGCTTCAGGCTACACGTCAGGCGTTTCGTATGTAGAATATGAGCTCCGTATATTAATGCTTGGCTTTTGATCTTTACGTCCTCACCCTCCATCAACCTGCAGCAGTGAATCAACACATGGCTTCCTGATTCTGATTAAATCCCTTTTTAATTTGAGGCTGACACTTTCCTAAAAGTTTAAAGAACCACATACATGCTTTAGCACTGATGAACCAGAGCATCGTGCCTTGATTACAGAAGATAAGTCCATGCCTGCTTATACTAAGTACCTGATTTAACACTTAGGAGCGCTGGTCTGTTTAACACTAATAAATCTGATGTAGCTAATGAGCTTGCACTCTGATTTACCTCCCTGCTATCTCCAAGGCTGCAATTTATATGCAAGTACTTTTCATTAAGCTCAAATGGCCAAATGAATGTCCTTTAACTTTGGCCCCTTTGGCTAAACCACAGGAACACAGTGAAACATGGCGAGGCTCAAGGAGCTTTTGTGTTACTGCTTTAAGCTGGAATACATGCACGCATGTTTTTGTTTTGCATAAATAAATCTGGTTTCTTTGTGGATAAGTCCAGAAATCTAAATCCCTCACTGTCTCTTCCTTTGTTCCTTCTCTTACAGAAGACAGAGGAGGACGACTTGGTCCTGACTCCAGACGGGACCAGAGAGTTCCTGACCTTTGAGATCCCCCTCAGTGACTCGGGCTCAGCCGGGTTGGGCGTCAGCGTCAAAGGCAACCGCTCCAAGGAGAACCACGCCGACCTGGGCATCTTCGTCAAATCCATCATTAACGGAGGGGCGGCCTGCAAGGTACGACACCGTCGGCTGGAATTAATGGAGGGTGGGAGTGAATGTGTGAAAGGAGATGATTTCATTAGGGATCTATGTTTTGTATGATGGAATGGTTTGTATTTGTAGGTGTCTTATTCTTGCAGTTGCACTCATCAAAAGTTTGGGGTTCGACACATTTGTTTAGCTCTTATTCTGCAGTTTGCATGTATAAATATGCTTTAAGAGTTCAAAATCTTCAGTGAAGCACAGCTTTTCAGTTCCTTCTTAAATACAGTTCAGTCTTCATATCAGCAGACACATTTCTTCTGATTTTATTCATTCTTGGAGCCACAATCAGTCGATTTATTCAGCAGCAGAATTAGAAGATTTTATAAAAGACCAAATGTGTGTCTCTGTTTAACCTAATGTACCTCATGAGCTGCTGCTCTTACCTGCTCTAAATAAGCCCAGCAGTCTGTCATACCGACACCGGATCTACATGAGCTACACACAGAGAGACACACACTTAAACCATCATAGAAGGCAATGAATATAACTTTCTGTCTGCAGACAGTCTGTGAGGAAGTGACAGGTGCTGCAGTCATGCAACAAACAGGTTTTTACCTCACGCTCGCCTGTTTTAAGCGTGCTTTTGGCAGGCAAAGTGAAATAAAACGACTTTTCTGTTCCTATGAAGAAAAGCTTCATCTGTGATAAAATCTATCAACACAAAGCGTCCTATTTTCTGTTGCTGTCTGTAGCGCTGCACTCAATTTCAACAGTCTTTCACCTTGATTGTTTTTCATACAAACAAGCGTGTGTTGACAGAACATAATAATGCACTTAAAAGCACACATCTCTGCTCGAGATTAGATCATGGCTGGAAACAGGATACACTCTGAGACTGTTAGTCTGATTAGATAATGCTTATTGTTATGTTGGGAATATGGCTGCTTTTTATCTGTCACACAGCATTCGCTGTTTGATAGTCGGAGAAAAGATGCACCTTTTTTTACGTGTGATTTCTCGTCCACCGACAGGACGGGCGGCTCAGAGTGAACGACCAGCTGATCGCCGTCAACGGAGAGTCGCTGTTGGGCAAAACAAACCAGGACGCCATGGAGACGCTACGCAAGTCCATGTCAACAGAAGGCAACAAACGCGGGATGATCCAGCTCATCGTGGCCAGACGAGTGGCCAAAAGAAACGAGGTAGGGAAGGAGGTGGAGGACAGACTGGATTAAAGCGGGAGGGGGGGGGGGTGACACCAGCTGCTTTCACTTGAGTAGAGACGGTGGATGAATGATGATGAGGATGAAGCTTGCGATGAATAATCCAAATACTATGGATACAATGTATCAACATCAGTCAGATTAATACTCTGAAAAAGAAAGTGCCTGAAACAGATTTTTTAGATCACCTGAATAATGTCATAGTTGGAGTTTGCATAATAAAGCTGCTTGTTCGGCCTAATGGACTCCACTGTTCAAGTAAAACATCGACACCATTATGAAAATAAAACCCCTGTTGGAATGAGTTGTACGGTCCTTGTGTAAACCACTTAATCATAATGTGTTATGTTGAATCGGGTCAGTTTGGAGATATTGTAGCACATACAAACATAATGAACCCTTCTTTTATTTACCCTGACTGAGCATGTATGACCTTTCGTAGCAGCAGCAGCAGGTTCACACCTCAGACTTCATGTTTCAGCTGCAGCGCTGTAGTGTCGGCTGTTGACCTCTGAGCAATGCCAGTGGAAGAACTGGGGCGGGCAAACACCCTGAACCAGCACATGTCAACATTTGTTACTGAGTAAATGGGGGATTGCTTTCGTTCACAGTTACTGCTCAGATTTTTCTTTACCGGCTAATTTCAGTTTTGTCAAAAGTCCGAAAACTCTTGAGAGTTTGCGATAAATAATCAGTGATTTTTGAAAGTCTATTTTAGTGTCGCCATAATGCGGATGTGACTTTTAATTGAATAACTTCAAATTAATTCTAGTTTCTGTGTGTTTTCCGTGATGAAATAAAAAAAAGTGAACTCATCTGACACTGCTGTCGTGAATGAAGACACTCGGAGCATCGCTTCAATAAGACCCTCTCTGCAAAGAATGCACAACACATCCCAAAACAAACCGCTGGGAAATGCCCTCATGAGCGGCAATGAATCGTCTCATGAAATAAAAGTAGTTAGGTCACAGTGGTTCACCACCCCCTCCCACGCACGCTCACCTTCCTCGAGGCAGCTGGAGGATTTTTTTTTATATATAAAAACAAGGCTGCGGACGGACCTACACAACTTTTTCCTCCCCTCAATGTCATGTTTTTACATTCTCTGTACACCCCGGCCTGTCGCCTTCTTGAAAGCCGAGGCTGAGTGTGTGTGTGTGTGCAGCGGCGCTGTGTGTATGGCCGTGCGCGCCCGTGTGCACGTGCACGCCTCTGGCATCGCCTGGCTTCCCTGCTCTCCTTTTCCAACCTGGTGTGTCAAAGTTTTGATTTCCCCTCGGTCCGTCTGGTAATTGAAAGCAGAGGCTAAGCCTGGAGGTGTGTTTTATGTTTGTGTGTCTTTGTGTGTGTACATGCACACGTCTTTGTGTCCGGGCCGGTGTGTGTGTGTGTGTGTGTCGTGAGTGTGTAGTTTGTGCTTTTGTACATCCTGCTTATGCATGTATGCATTTATTTTCAGGGATCTTTCTGTGTCTTGGTGTGCAAACAGATATCCTGTGTGTGTGTGTATTTGTGTGTGTGTGTGTGTGTGGTGCGCCCATGTCGATGCAGTGAGACAACACAGACAGCAGAGTGGATGAATAAAATTTGAGCGCTGGGAGTCTTGTCAATCTCCGCTTCACATGCAGAGCTGGAGGCATGGCCTGGGGCTGTCCAGGCGTCTGGCTATTTATAAGAAATAGTGTCCAAGCCGCTCAGAGAGGAGGAAAACAACAATTTAATGCACTCAATAGTCAAAGATTCTGATTTACAACATGCCAATAGAGTCACTATAGATGTTAATACCTCATAACCAGCTGTCAGTCAAATATTAGTTCAAATCAGATCAGACGCAGTTACTATAAGAGGAAAGCTGTGGCTCATTTGGACATATTGTCATACCCATCCTGACATTTGGGATCAAATAATCCTGTGTTTACTTTGCTTTCCGTGTTCTTGTCCCTCGACAGCATATCTCAAATCAATCTGGAATGTTTGCCTTCGTATAAATGCTGCTCCCGTTCCCTCCGCCGTCCCCACAGAAACACAGCGAACCCAGAGCAGCTGACTTCCTCATCACCATCGGCGCCCGATGGGATCGAGACCTTCACGGAGTTCAATTACCGGCCTGAATATGCAATGAGCTGCGGCGTGATTTGTCAATGCGCCCTCGGTGCGGCGAATCCCCTCGGCTGCTACTGAGGCGTTTCACCTCGGCCCCTCGGCCGGCCAGTTCATTAACTATCTCATTTAAAGTCGAGAGCAGGCGCGTGCCAGCAGTCACAGCGCCATATGGCGACCTTAGAGATTAGTTTGTTTCCATGGAAGAGTTGCTGTATCCGTGCATACGTTCGATTGGATGTTAACTGTGATTCAAGCTATTTAATTAGTCCAGTAATTAAGTGAAAATAAGGATTTGTTTTCACCTGAAATCCTGCAAAATCTGAATTTCTACTTCGTTTAATACTGAAAATGTAGATAATACAGATCTGATCAGTAGTTACTGTAAAACCTTTACCCTCATTAGAGCAGTGAGAGCGCGTTGCTCAAGGACAATTTACAGTTTCTGTTTCTACTCCTCCACATTGTAGAAGGTAAAGTCAAACTTTATACTCAACTGCAGGACGATCATCTTCAAAATTTTTATCTGTTATTGATTAACATACCTAACAAAAGTATATGAGGCTGAAAGCCGGCCGCAACATTTTAGTGTTGCTTGCACAGAAATGCAGCACCACCACATTTTGATATTTAAGTACATATTACAAAAACAAAAATACTTATGTACTTTTGATAATCATAATAAGAAACTTTATTTGTATAACACTTTCATGCAGGAATTGCAGCTCAAAGTGCTTTACAAGAAAGAAATCACATGCAGCAAGTGAGTGCTTTACATAGAAAAGACAGAATGGACATAAAAATAGATGAAAAACATGAATGTAAAATAAGATGAAGAATAAAACTCGCTTGATGCACAGTAAAATATTAAAATCTAGGTAAGAATAGGCTAAAGCATCAAATCACAGCATAAAATATCAGTAAAAATAGATTGCATAAGATGCATAAAATGAAGAAATATACAACATTTTAAAAGAAGTTAAAGTTTAAAAAGCACAAAAGTTTCAGGCCTGTGTCAGGAAGTCATGGTGAGTTAAAGTGAAGAGAGAAGTTTTTAGCTTTCTTTTGAAAATGTTCAGCGAGCTGCTTCCCTGATATCTCTAGGTGGTTTGTTCCAGAGCTTTGAGGCGTAATGGACAAACGCTGCAGATTTTCTTTCGACTGTTGCTGGAAACCTCCAGCAGCAGGTGATCGCAGTATTATTGAAGGCAAATAGTGAACAAGAGAGTTAGCAATGTAGCTTGATACGCTGCAGTATTGACACTTTTATGTTATAGGTTTTCTGCCACTCAGGAAGTGAAAGTATTTCTAGTCTGGAGATTTTAACAAGAATCCTTCTAGTCTGAAATCCACATCCTCACCATTGACTCCTCCTAATATACCCACACACGTTTTCTCCTGGAACTTGTTTCTTTACCTGCCAGAAGTGAATCCCAGCATAACGAGTTCCAGTCATTGACCAGAGTAATTTACTCCCAGTATTAAGTCGAGTGTTATTGTTTGTTATGTGATGCTGCGATGGTGGTTATCTTTATGGCAAAGAGCTGTCATCACCTTCAGCAATAAATGCAGAAACCATAGCAAATCAATACAGTTAACTATCCAATGGACAAACACACACACACACACACGCGCGCGCCATGGAAAGGCCGAGGATGTGTGTGTATGGGTGACAGAGCCAGCAAATGGTCTATTTGTCCGGCAAACAAGTGATTGTCATCGTGGGTCCTGAGGGAAATGTCAAGATGCTAGCAAGCTAACCGTCCCCTGAGGGGGAAAACTAGCTCGCTAACAGCCTGTGGCTTAACAGCCTATTGGAAATCCATGCTCATTTATCCTGGTTATCACACTGCTAGCATTAGCATGGATAGACGACCCCGTGTCCATCCATTACGGTTAAATGCGAGCATGGCAGGTTCCCTTCCGCCTCATTCGCTGACTTTTCTGCAGAATTAGTTTGACTCTAGCTCTTTCTAGCTCTTTGCTAACTCGTCACACAGAGCCCAGAGCACTGAATATAATCTGCAAAGGTTTATGAGCCTAATCAGGGGAATAGATGGTGCAGTAAAGAACAAAGACTGACGGAATACAAGAATTATTCTAATATCACCTCCTTCCTCGTTCAGGAGGCACCAGGAAGTCCGCTGGGATCTCAGACTATGAACACCTCTCTGGACGACCACGAGCGCCGAATCTCCCACTCCTTGTATGGTGGCCTGGAGGGCCTTGATGACAACTTGATGCCACGACAAGGCATGATGCCACGCACGATAGGTGAGTCTTTTGTCAGAACTTGCTCCCTTTGGCTTGTTGTCCTCCTTTAATTGCTGCTGATTGTAGCGTTTCCTCGCTGGTTGAGGTTTACGTGCCCTCTGAGGTGCATCTTTGTGCCATGCTGTGTTCCTATGCTAAGATCAATTACACTATGATAATAGCACTATGGAGCAGACAAACAGAATAAAAGGTCAGCTCTTAGAGTACAAATGCAGCCTTTACATTTCCCTTAGCCTGTGTTTTCCTGATAGATTCTTTGGTCTGACCCGCCAGGTTTTGTCAGCACAGAATATGGGCTAATTGTGTCATCTGGTCTGAGTTCCTGTCAGGACTCAGCGGGCTCGGGACAACTCGTTACTTGTTTAAGAAGCATTCGAGGAAAAAGTTGACAGCTTTGCTATTCTGAGAGCTTTGTTTGGATGCTGTATTGTGT
>JAPZEA010000004.1:24660746-24672482 GCA_029783685.1 Heniochus monoceros | reverse complement strand
GAATACTGAGAGAGGGGGTGATATGTGTGTGCATCTAAGAGAGTGTGTGCATGTGTGTGTGGTGGATGTGTGTGTGTGGCTGGCTGCCTCAGAGGTCTAATTTTAACCGACCAGATACAATAACAGTGGCAGCCGTCACGTTGCGACAGAGCTGTGAGGATAAACAGCCACTGGACACACTGGATACACACACAAACATACACACACACACACACACACACACACACACACACCTGTAGATACTGAGTTATTTAGCTACTGAACAAACTGTTAGCACACGCATCTACTAACCGTGACTCCATACAGCAGCCGTTAACTCCTGTAATTATCCATGTGTAATTAAAGGTGCAGTCATCATAAAATCATGTATATAAAAGTCATTTTCATTTGTCTCTGGCGGGGGTTATAACTTTATTTGTACGTCACATTTCATACACAAAGGCACTTCAAAGAGCTTCACATGATAACAGCATAAAATGAAAGTTAAAAGAACAGAAAGTTTTTTAAAGGACGTTCAAAAGTCAGACATTTTTCTATTTCTGTATTTAGAGACAAGCAGGAAGTCAGCGCACCTGAGAGCAGGTGTGACGCGTTCACTTGTCTCTGTTGGGAGTCTCGCAGCAGCTGAATGAGATGAAGCTGTCAGAGGCTTCCTGAGAAAAGATCATTTCAGTAATCACACCTGTTGATCCTCTGATTGTTGCTTTGTCGTTGATATGGTAGAATGAGGACTTTGAGAAAGTTCAGCCACAGCCATTCATTTATTGTCCCTTGCAGAGAGCATCTATGGGACTGTAGTCATTTGGTGGCAGAGAAAGGTAAACATGGTTGTCGTCTGCATAGTAGTTATTGTTTTGTATATTGTGGCCTAATAGTACATAGAAGACCCTGAATCTTTATCATCATCTGTAACTAACTTTGTCTGGACTCACATCATAGCAGCTCCTGAAAACGACCAAAAACCAGGCAGATTTGTTGTTGGAACATGTGACCCACAGGAGCTGTGCACATAAACCAGAGAGGCTGCTGGGAGGCGACAGGCGCTGCAGGAGTTTAGAGGCTTATTATCCTCCTGCATTTAAATCCATGTTCCATTAATAACATGACAGACATGCTGACAGACTGATCTGTCACATCTAAGGCAGATTTTTTTAGGCTGAATTAAAAGATTAGTATCAAATGTGGATTTAGCTGACAGATATTTTTACACAGAATTAGTTTGCTGGTTAAATACAGACGTTGACCAGATGTTTCATGTCACTGAATGGGTTAAAATGACTGTTGGAGTGACGTCCACTCTGGTTGGGATTCAATAGTACTGTATCTGCTCAGAGTCAGTATGCATTGTTTTAGATAATACAGCACAATTCATGCAAAGTAGAAGTGAAAATATTGAAAACTTCTATTGAGACTGAGATTTCAAGGATTGAGATTTAAAGAAATCAATTTGAAGTTCAGAGATATGACTTATTATCTGTTTAGCTAAATGCTACCTGGATGTTTTGTACATTTCTCTTTCATAGCACAAACAGAGACATAAAAGATTAAATAAGAGATCCGTTTGACTCAGATCCAAATAAATCAAAACAGCCAACCAGCAACGTGGGGGCCGATCAAATGACCTCAAAATTGTATAAAAAGTGTCAAAACAAAGTCTTTTTTTCTTCTGATTTGCTGACGCTTGGGTAACTCACATGATAAACTTTATTTATCTTGCAAAAAGTACCAATTTCTCTCTTTCTAAATTTATTAGTTATTCACAGAACACTGAGGATGGAGACGTCTGTGAAAGCAGCTGAAGTGTTGGTGCCCCCCCAGCCTGATGTGGCGTCCTCCTCCCCGGACGCTGACAGCACTGAGGGTGAGGTGGCAGCTCCTCCTGCAGCCTGCAGCTCCTCCTCCGACTCCTTGGAGCCCATGGAGGAGTTCAGCAGACGGCTGGAGGACATCATCAGCACCTACGGCTCTGCAGCCGGCGTCCTGGACAAACAGGTTGTTAATGTTGTGAAATGGCTGCAGGTTGGTTGAGTTTAGGCACCAACACTACTTGGCTAGGTTTCGTAAAAGATGTCATAAATACACTATAAGCTCAGTTATGTACGTATGTGAAAATATGTTGATGTTGACTCTCGGTTTCACACAGGACGCTAGCTTTGGCGCTTAATTATATTACATTTCCTGACTTCCTGCTTTGCTACCTCATAATTACTACAGCTACATTTGCTGCCTAACAATAAACCTAAATATGGGTCGTAATAAGCTGCTTGCACAGACGATCTATACGGGGGAGGAAATAAGGCTTCTCACCTACAGTATAATCTAGCATGACTTAAAAAGGTGAGCAGTATGTCGTCCGCTATATTAAAAAGTGCGTTGACAGGTTAAGTTAGTGAAATAGTCGAGGTGCTCGTATATCACAGTGTTCAGAGCTCTCTCCTGCTCTGTATTTGGTTTGGGGCAGTTTACACTCCAGCAGCTAAAGCCAGACCAGCTCAGATAGTTACATTATTCAAACTCAATGGTTTCTCCTCATCCTTATTCCTTCTGTTGAGTGAAAGTGAAGCGTAAAAAGGTGAAAAATTAAAGCATAAATCTAGTAACTGTGTTGTTTATCAAACTGTCTTTTTCTGTATTTCCTATGGTTCTCAAACGTATCAATCTAGGGCTAACTTTCAACCCTGCAATACACAAATATAAAGATGTCATGTCAATGTCCTATGGTCATTAACTGGTGAAGACTAAGGGCCCGTCCAAAATTCCATACTAGTGTGATAAAATAGTATGCGAGATTTTTTAATATGTCCAAAACTGTAGTGTGAACTAAATAGTATGTGAGGTGCATACTGTTTCCACTGAGTATTCCTGCATGCAAACACTGGACACTACGCTTGCACAAATAGCCCACAATGCAATGATGTATTGACGACAACAACGATAGTGGATGGAAACCAATGCCAGTTATGCTTATGTGATTATGGTTATTATCATGATTACCGCTAAATAAGGGATTATTGCAAATGCCGGGAGAGGAGAGCTTGGTTTGCATGGGTTAACATGGTGACGCGTCTCCAATGAGGCTCTTTTGAAAAGATACATAACACTATTTATTTACACAAAATTCATTAAAATTGACCACAATATTGAGTATGTAGTGCATAGTATGGAATTTCGTTTTCAACCACCTTATGGAGTGTTAGCTTTAGCGTTAGCTTACTGTAGTACAGCTGATTAAAATATGCAGGCGACATTTCAGGTGTAAAAATCCACCTTCCTCAGACAGAAATGAAAATCCTGCTTTTGTTAACATGTGTAAAGTCAAAGACTCTTTGTTTCAACAATTGCTGCAGAATTTGAGTGGTTAGTCTGCCACAGGGGGCTCAGTGAATGATTTACTCTCTCTCAGGCTGTTTTGAAAGGAGTCACGCTGGTTTGAAAATGTGGGCAGTAAACGTTCATACATGTTTTAATGTAATCAGGATCTTGCAGAACCGTCCACTATCGGCATTCTGGTGGTTTGAAGCTCACACATGTGCTTGAAGACGTTGTTTTTCATGCAGTTCTGTCTTTCCACTGCAGGCAGGCATGCACCAGAAAGCACAGGCACACAGGCACCTCACCTACAACGGATTCTTTATTTAATCAATACTGCCAGGCAACCAGCGTGCCATGTACAAGGACAACATTTAAACAAATATAAATTCAGACACGCAGCAGCAGAAGCAACAAAAATTAATAACAATGATTGCAAGAGTCATAAAAGGCATCTGCTAATAAAGCTTTAACATCTCCAAAGGGAATAAGAGAATGTAGAGCTGTTTACAGTTAATTTCATTTTAAAGATGCATGAATCCAGTCTCGCCAAGATTAACACATACGTAAGAAGCATCCCTTTAGTAATTACTGGATCGTGTAGCAGAAGATTGAAAGATTTAAATAAAAGAGAGGTGTGTGGTAGTTTGTAAACTACATCCACATCCCTTCTTATAAATAAGGGACACATAACTTGGCAAGATATTTCAGGTATTTCAGCATAATTCTGGCCTCCACACTCTTGCATTTTGCTTCATAAGGGGCCCACTATTTCCTGCACTGGCATCAAAAAAACAGACATTGAATGCTAAACATGAAACTGTAGATTCATGTTATATGCATACGCCGTTCCAAGGGAGGCCATGCTGGTGATCCTGCAAACTGTAGTAGCACATGCTCAGGCAGTATTTGCACATTTTGAGCAGTGGTAATGCGGCTTGTAAGTGCTGTACATGTGTTTTTATTTATGTGTCCACCCACACACAAGCTGACCTGTTTAGGGCGTATGATGCATTGATGTGTGGATTTATATGTGTGTGCATGCGGCCACACTTCCTGAACTCCCTGACGGAGCTGAATGAACGGCTGCTTTCATTCATTTGTGTCTGTGTGTGTGTGTGTGTGTGTGTTTTAGTTGTGATTACAATTTGCTCTAACTATTGATTGGCCTGCGAACAATCGTCTGGTCTGACCAAATAATCAATGTGATGGAGTGACAGTGTCTCTGCTGACAGACAAGCTACTTTCTCAATGAGTCACTCTCTGCTTGTTTCGGCCTCGGAAGCCAAAGATAACACATCATTTGTCTCCTTGTTTCCGCCCTTCACCACCGTTTGTCCTGGCGGATGGATATGATTGTAATGTAGGTCAATTTAGGCTGTGTGGAAGAGGTCAGGTCCTACACCTACACTATGAAAAACTGGAGCAGATTTCTTGATTTCTGTTAAGTTTGATGGAGACATCAGCTGTTTGTGCAAATGCCCAAAAATGGCATTTGTGTTTGGGTGAAAGAACACTAGTGGCCTCCTTGCAGCAAAGGAGAAAGTAGGGTGACGTTATTATAGGGCCACAAATCCCTCAGAAAACAGGCAGTGTGATGGATGGTTGTTTAATTTTGACCATGTTTGTTACTGTCACCATGATGCTGAAGCTCTCCAAATCTTAAAGTTGTAGTCCTTAAGATTTTAGTCCCGATTGATTTGGAAACACCTGTGGTTACTGGTGGTTACAGCAAGTGCAGATTAATACTACAGATTGCATAATTCTGGGGCAGCAAAACAAACTGTTGTTGTTTTAATGAAGAAGTCAGGTAGTAATTGGCCTTTTTCCATCATTCTGTGAAGAACCATGAACTGCACACAACACGACAGGCTTTAAACCATCTTCTCAGCCTCTCAGCTCACTGTGGTTGTTCCTTCTTGTTCCATCACTCCCTGCTGAAAACGACCATTGTCCTGTTTCGAGATGCATTTTTTATGAATGATAGCCATAGGTGCAAAGCTCACTGACAAACTCATTACATTTCCCGTGACAACTTCATAATAAAAGGCAGCTTGCGTTTCGCCAGTTAAATTCTTTCAATGTGAAGCTGCAGCAATAATTTAATACAGTTTTTGTGTGTGGCTGGAACGTCGCCACAGACACCCAGTTTGTAATACTGCCAATATATAAATATTGCAGTACTGTCATCAGTGGGCCATAGGCTCAATCACTATTGTGTTACATTTTTCAATGATAGATTGTGACCTAACAGACATTCACTTAAATGAAAATATTCAAGATCGTTACGAGTAGTAATTTTAGTCCAAACCATGATGTTTCTCTACATCTAACCAAGTGGTGTTTGTGCGTAAACCTAATCAAACTTTAACCACAGCAGCACTGCATTAGAAAATTGTTTGATTTGTGATTTGTAGCAGTTTGAGAAGGCAGTAAAAACGTGAAATCGGTTTATATGTGTTGCTCTGGAGGGCAGTTTAATTTGTCTAAACGGTTCTTGGAAATATTGGAAGTGGATTTGGAATTGACGTAACAAGCAGATTTCTAATTTCTATTAAAGTAAACAACACTCAGTCGGAGAAGAAATGATGTGACTTGTTTTTGTTCACTAGAGACAAAATAACACATCAGTCCTTTCAGGGTGAAGCCGTCAAATTACCCTCTCATTGCTCATCTCTTTCAAAGAAGCCTGGATGTGATGTGTGAGATAATTTCCTAGAGTTACTTGCACTTTCCTAGAAACCCCCCTGCTGTTCCCAGCGTGCTCTCAGGCCGAGGCGTCCAGTGATTGATAACGCTCTCTGTCCACCTTCACCTCTTTTTCCACATGTGGCACCACGTCAACAAGCCGTTTACTGCCGAGTCCTCCAATCCTGTTTTCATTAGAAAATTTGGATTTAGATCTTCAGGAAAATGCTTGATTGGCAAAAACAAATGCTGAATCAAGCTGTAGTGGAGTGACAGTTTATTTGTTTATCATTCATGTTTGCAGAATGTACTTTAATCAGGCGGAAAGCTTTGACTGGCCTTGTGGAGTGATCGGCTGTCTTCACAGTGTATCTGCTGGAGAAATCTGCATCTTGTCACACTGGGAGGATTTTTTAAAGACAAATATAAACGATTGCAGATTAAACGACTTGTTGAGACAGACTTTTTTTTTTTTTTTTTTCCTGCAGTGCGGTGGCTTGCTGAAAGCAAAGCCTGTCTCTGGGAGGAGAACAAATCGGCTCCTTCATGGCCCAGTGAACCATCGACTCGGTAACCAGCAGAGTCCTTCAGATAGAAAAGATGCATGGTGCTTTAAACCATTGCAGGCCTCGCCCCACCCCCCCCACCCCACACCACCACCACCACCACCTCCTTACTTTCAATTCCTCGTGCTTGAGCTTAAAACCGCTGCTCCATGACACTGGGCATCACACGTAGAATAAAAATGAGGTGAGGCGGCTGGAAAATTGAACATGTTGTCAGGCCGCAATGGCTGTTTTCAGTGATTTAGGAACTACAGGCCGCACTCGATTAGGGTCATTCATTCTGGGTAATGTAAATACAGTGATAGCGGGGTTGGTCATGTGAAGAAGGGGAATGTTTGCTGAGGTTATTGGTAATGGGACTGTTACAGTGTGGTATTTTTTGAAATGGTGGTCAATGGGTTTTCCGTATATAGATTGGGAGGATTATTACAGCGTAGCATTTTGAAATATAACCATATATACAAGGAGAAAATGCAGGTCACATCTGCCACTTCTGTTTTATGATTTCAGCCAAGTCCCCGGAGTGCATACATTTCCGTCATGGATGGTATCAGTGGGAATTAAACCTGTAATCCTGGCCGCGTTGGTGCCTTGCTCGTATGAACCATAAAGAAAGTGATAGAAGAAATTAAATCTTAGTTTTGCTTCCATTTGGTGTTTTTCCTCAAATGTTTCTGAATGTTTTAGAAGTTGTATGGAGCAGATATACTGGATAGGTTTTCACCTGAATCACGGCGTATTAATCTTTCCCCTCATCCTTCTCATCTGTTGTGTTGGTTTTTTCACCCCTGCTTTGCCACAAATGAAACAAACAGCGGCAGATTATCTTAATACGATGGCTGGAAACGCGAGCAGCTTACACGCAATCTTTTATATCTGGTTTGTGTCGTCGCGTCGGTTTAACGGGAGGAAACAAATGAGCGTTCAAAAGCCTGTTCTGAGACAGGAGACATCGCATACAGCCTGCGTGCTCTTTACGGATGAGAAAGAGGAAATTTCTCTAATGCTTTATAATTAGATTTTTACACACGGAAAACCACAATATTATTTAGTAGCAGCCCTTCTACAATGCCAGGAAAAATACACCACCTGAGATGCTTGCAAAGAGATTTAACATGCTTGTTTAATCACATTTTCTAACTAGTGTGAGCTTCACTGAAAACTAAAACATGTTGTAAACCTCTTCTCCTGTTCTCCAGGCCTTACTCCCCAACTTTTTTGGCAACCTTGTCTTCATCAGGCTCATTTCTGTGCTTGTTTTTGATTTTTCATATATGGACCATCTGTAAATTCAAAGTGCACTCCATCATGTTTTGAGAATAGTTTTTACAAAATATAATATTCATTTGTAAGTTTAGAGGATAGAGTTTAGAGGATAGATGTAAGTTGACAAGATGAGCAAACACAGCAAACAGTATTTTAATCTTCACCAATCAATGTCTAAAAAGGTTGAATTGTGATTAAAAAATAAATAAATAAATAAAAATTCCACATTCTCTCAACCTCATTTTTCAAACTAAACCAGCACATTCAAATCTCATCTGTCAGCAGACATGGATAAATTACCCTCAACAGGTTCCTCCTTTAACTAAAGTTCAGATTGTTAAAAAAAAATCCTGCTTTCTATGAACAAATGTAATCCACTGACCCAAAAATGGTTTGAAGTCCATTTCTTCATTTAACCCTCTTGATGGCACTGTTTGAAATCCACGAAGCCTCCCGCTAATGAATGAACACGTCGAAACCTTTCCCGCTCTTTTACAAAGAAACTTTATCAGTTCCAATAGATTTAATGGATGAGACCGAATGGCTCATTTTCATCAAGTGTGCGGCAACTGGATAAATCTATTTTCTACATTATATCATCTGATTTTTGTCAAATGATCTCATGATGCCTCATTGTTTTGCTGGATAGTCCATATTTTTTATTCCACTTGGTTATTTTTATTATGTTTTTTCACTGTAAATATTGCTTGGTGGATAAATCTTTGATAAAACATTCAATTCAATTACACTTGTGTGCAATAAATAGTCTTGTCACTCCAAGATGGTGCAACTTGCTGAAGATAATTGAAACAGTCAGTAAAAAACTGTAGGAAAATAAGGGAGGATAATTAAAGTGGATGCTGTTACAGTATAAACAAAGAAAAAGCAAACAAAACACAATAATATTCCTGCAGTTTGTGTAAGTTTTGAAACGTTTTGAACCTTTTGAACAGAAACTAGTTACTTTAACAGGAAAGCACATGCACCTCGTACTGTGTGTGTGTGTGTGTGTGCGCGCGCTGTTGTAGTTTTCTCGCATGTAAATGTCAAACATTAAAGGAAAGTCAACAACCTCTGCATAGCAGGAGTAACCGTTCAGCTGGAATGTCTAATAAAACAGCAGCCGGTGGCCGCGGCTCGCTCTCCCTCACTTATTAACTGCCCGGGTCGTTAGAAGTCAACCGAGGCGACCTCGCCGCTCTGAGCCGACCTCTGACCCCTGATAGCTGCTGCGCCGTAATTGTCGGCTGGTCGGAGCATGTTTGAAGAGGACAGTGATAATGTCTTATCTGTCTGACACACACAAACAGACCCTTCTCTCTCGCACTTACTCTCCAAACGTAATACACAAGCTGAAACACACACACACACACACACACACACACACACACACAGACAGTTTCTTTCTTACTCATCTTCTCCATCACTTTCCTACGTTCCCAGCTGATTGCCAGGGGAAGCTGCTGCAGGTCGATTTGTTGCTAAAAGTTGCTAAATGACGTAAAAGTGCGTCATTACGATGCACAATGACACATTTTTATTTATTTTTAAGTACGATAAGCAGAGCACAACTTTTACGACCACGTAGAGATAGGAAGACTTACTCCTCTACATCTTCATCTCTGCAGCGACATGCGTCACCACTGCGACTCTGTGACACAACATCAGTCTGTGGTGAAAATAACGATATAACAGTCTGCTGTGAGTTATGTGTCTAAGTGGCTGCCACAACCACATATTTTTGTTTTTAAACACATTCAATTGTGAAACAATTACACTCATTTGTGAGTCATTTAGAGGGGAAATGTGTGTATTTTAGCATTTGAGTCACTTTTCGACAGCTGGCAAAAAGTTCCAAATACATTATAAAAGTAGCTAAATTTGTTTCTTGGTGCTTTTTGGAGAAGAAGTTACCAGGGAAGTCTGGAAAGTTGTTAAATCTACTGTAGCAGCAAAATTGCTAAGTTGGCATCTGTGATTCCCTTTTGCAAACATACCGTGAACAAACTCCCACAGATCTCACCACCTCTCTTATCTGAGTTCCTCTCTCATGTAATGACACACACACACACACACACACACCCCCCTCCCCAAATGAGTAACAGCCCCCTGTCTGCAGCTCCAGGCCATGGATCACACCCTCTGTGACCTCTGGGTCATCGTACTTTCACCGTCCCTTTGCTTTCATTTTGTTGCCTCATATCCCTTTTGATTCGTTTTATTGATTCACTCATTTCCAGTTTCATTCATTCGTTCATTCCTTTTTCTTGTCGATGATTTGAACCCCTGCTCTGCTGGTGGACTACATTTAGAGCTAAAATTTAATCTGAGTTACTATTCGCAGTCATCTGTAGCTATTTATGTGAAAATAAATATCTTCCTGAACTCACTTTCAAACTATTTCAAAAGTTGCTTTGCACAGCATGACAGTGAATATCATTGAATAAAAATTTGCTTCATTCTATGTAGAGAAAGCGAATCTTTCTGGCAGCAGTGAACAATGGCAGTGGAGCTGCTGGCTCGTCTCCACAGCAGCTCAGACGCTTATAATCACCAGAAGTTAGTGGGCTTCCCCAAAATAATACACTTCATTCGGTTCGTTAGTTTTTGGTTATTTTTGTTCATCCTCTTCTCTTGTATGTGATGCTGATATTTTGCTCTTTATTGTGTTTGCTTATGGGGGTTTAATTAAAACTTAACTGAACTAAACTTAAAGCCCCTGAAAACTAGTATTTCTCTGCAACGTTTAAGATTCATGACTAAATAAGCAAGAATCAAAGTAAAAGTTATTTTAGTCATTCGAGTTTCGCAATCAAAAACTCTTTAATCTGCTTCACCAGGAATGTGTGGGTGTGTTTCAATCACATTTGACTGACAGTTCGGGCACAATTAGCTCCACATGTATCATCACATTTCCAGTCAAACATTGCTGAACTCCGATTGGTGCACAGTAGTACATGACATCATCTTTTTTTCCAGCTGACTCAGGTTAAAATTTTGTGTCCATGCAGGATTCAGTCGCTCATGAAAACACAGCTGATTGAGAAACTAAATGAACTGAGTAAACTAAAACAAACTCTGTTTCCTTTTAGCAAAGCAGTTCAGAGAATATTTAAATGAAGTAATAATTAAGTCGTTAGAAAAAACGAGCGTCAGACTCTATAGATGTCATCCAGCACAACAGTACAAACTGTGCTGTCCTCACAAACACTCGCTGACAGAGACGTGGGACAGTGTCTTTCTTGTCGAGCAGCTCGTCGTATCACTTGACAAAGTATCGGCCTTTCTAGAAGTGTCAGATTTTGGCACTTAAGCCTTCCCCTCGTAGCCGCTCGGTGCCAAGCGAGGGCTTAGGCTAAATCGATGGAGGCTGTGCCAAGAGAGGGAATGAAAGGCGAAGTTTAAAACAGATGTCCATAAAAATAATGGATGCAAACATCATTCTATCCAGATATGTGTGAGGGGAACACAAGTGATGTTATTTTCACTCCAAAACCTGATCTGGGTACTGAAAGAGGATCAAAATCTCATCCAAGTACAACTGAAGGGACAATTTTACCTCCCAGTGTTCAAAAGGGTTTGGAATCAAAACAAGATAAACGAGATATATATCATATGAAGGAAGAGTTCATATCATTTTAGCACCTTTTTCAAGATATAAGCAATATTATCATGCATAGAATTTCACATTTGAAACAGCTGAATGGATGGAGGTACTGTGTAACTCCTGGAGTGTGTATCTTAAAATGAAACCAGCACCTTAAAGTCTGTAAAATACTTTAAGGCCACTGATAACTCCATATGTTTGCACTTATTACATTCCCTGTGTTTCTCTGCTTTGCTTTGTAAGAGGCTGGAATGTTAATTTCATCATTCTAACAAACACTCAAACAAATATTTATAAGTT
>JAPZEA010000004.1:24550635-24561436 GCA_029783685.1 Heniochus monoceros | reverse complement strand
AGAAAACCTGAAATTTTTTCATGAAAAAAAAAAACTCTTGTTTCATCATTGTAACATTCTGGAAAATTATGATGTACTGAGCTTTGAGAATTTTAAAAATGTTAAATATACTTTTTTTTTTAGTATGAGGCTTTGCATGGGCTTGCCCCACCTCCTTTAAAAATGAATTCATTAAACAGAGGGCTGACAGTGGTATTGGCACCAGGGCCAGCACAAGAGGGGACTGAAGTGCCACATTGGCGCACTATATTTGGGCAACTGTTGTAAGTAAAGTGACGTAAATACTGGAATGGCTTGCCATTTTCAAGAATCACCTCAAACAGGAGTTTAAGCTGAACTGTGCAAGTGAAAACATTTTTCAAGTGCTTGCTGTTGTTACTTTTATTTAAACAGGGAAGGCCATGGAGAGCAAGCTCTCTTTTGCAATGATGCACTGATAACAACACATATTAAATACAATACATCTAAAAATTACAATGCATATAGAACAATAAAAACTAAATTACAATACATATAAAGCAACAGCAGTGCATGAAAGATACTTCACCAAGTTTCACAACAAGCAGGCCAATGAGACCCCAACATGAGAGACAGCATCAAATTACACACCTACATTCAAACCATTATGTCTGTCAAAAGAGATTTAAATTGAATAAAAAGGCATCAGTTTGACTAGTTTTAAGAAATTCTGCGGGTTGTTGCATTTGTGTAGTGCACAGTACTTTAGAGCCAGTTTCCCTTTCTCAGCACTGACATGATGATCCTCAAGGACTAAATAGTCTTGGGACCTAGTGCAGTGCAGACTTGATTTATAGTCAAGAGGCAACATGACAGATACTCAGGTAGATTGCCAAGAAGTACTTAAACAAAGAGAATGCAGTGCCTTTCTCCTCTGACTGCTTACAACTGACACCCAACTTTCTCATATAGTAAATATTGTTCTAAAACAATCCCAGTGATGAACCCAAGGGCAGAATGATAGACTGCATCTACAGGTTTAAGAGTGGAGGAAGAAGAATGCACATAAATTACATCACCACAGTGTGACTGGACAATTGGCCTTCTGCAGTTTTGACTAATAAAAGTATTATTTCTATAAAAAGAAATGACAGTTTTGTTTTTAAGGAATTAATCAGTTTATTAATGTTTTTTTTTAAAGCACAGCTTGTAATCCAGCCAGAAACCAAGATATTAATATTAGAATAGGATACTAATTGGAGTCCCATTAAGAGTAGTAATATTAACTTTGTTTGTCTGTTTTCTTGAGAACAACATGCATTTTGTTTTATCTGGGTTTAACAGTAACGTAAGATCAATCAAAGTTTGCTCTACTGTACAGAAATCAATCAGCACCCTATGATGTATATAGAATGCCATCGTCCGCGTATAGATGAATTGTACTGTTTCTATCTTTTTCACCCTGTTCATCTTTTAAAATTGTTAAAAGTGTCAGAACAGAACCCTGTGACGCTCCCCACGATCTACCACTCAGACAGTTTCCAAACAAATTATAGGATTTTTTTAATTTGTTGAATATGAACGTAACTCAAATAGCCAAAAACAGATAGGAAATAGAAATCAGAGCTTGAAATTTTCCATCATAAAGCCGCTGGGCCCTGTTTCCAAACCATGCACTCAAACTGAACCAAGACGATCTGGGCACCAGGAAGCTTTTCGGCAACGGGACACTTGGTGTTAATGAGGGACGCTTCACGTCTTTCCCTTAGAAGGTCCGGATGGTACAAACGCCACACGTCAACACATCCTGTGTTTCCTGATCTACCTTTCTAAAAAAGCTGATGTCACATTTCAAAGTAAGCAACGAGGACCCAAAAACCTAATTCATTTGGTGAAGAGAGAGAAACAAGGGGGCGGCGGAGCCCTGATTGTTGAATGTTATTAATATGTGACAGCTTCAGTTATTATAATCAGTGTGGTCTCGTTATAGAAGCGGCATAGACCACACACTTAACCCAGTTTCTGGAGCACAGGAAAGGTCCGCAGCTCTTTAAATACATCCTGACCTAAGCCATAAACCTAGTTATGTGCCTTCCAGTCACATGTTACACAATCATGCTTGTCACTTTCTCATGCTCCCTGCGCTCATTTACCTACATAGCTCTGCAGTTATTATTAGATCTTGAATGTGGTTAATCATACGTTGCATGATAATTGCTTTAAATTACATTTGAGTTCCAATACAATTACCATAAATGAGGGAAATGTTAACGAAGGTCAGGGATGGAAACATGCTGTTGCTGTAGCATCAAACCACTGAAGTGTGGACATTTCTTATTTAACACTACTGTTTCATCCCTTAGCCTGCAGCTGATTCCAGCAAAGCATTCTGGGTGATAGGTTACCTCGCTGACGAGCGCCCCGGCCTTCTTCGCCTGCTGGACGTCCAGAGACTTTGAGGCCTCCCAGCCGACGCCCTTCATCCAGTTCAGATCAGACCTGTACTGTTTCTGAATGCAGACGCACAACAAAATTCATTCAAATGCCAAATTCTTTTTCCTTCGCTGTTACGTGATGTGTAACAATGAGACTCACATCGCTCTGCAGCCCGTAGGCCCTCTTAGCCCAGGCAACGTTCATGTCAGTAGGCAGAGTCGTGTACTCATGGAGGAAAGTCCTGTATTTGGTCTCGGTTGCCAGGTCTTGAGCCTTCTTGGCGTGGCTGATGTTCAGCATATCCAGATAAACACTGCAAACAAGATGAATTTCACACAGTAAATGAATAGTTTTGTTCCAATATGACACAAGATTTAAGGCCAGTTCTCGGGGTATTGTGCCTGATCGGTGCTCTTCGGTTGTTGGGGTCATTACCGTTGCAGAAGAAGGATACTAAAGCACTTCATCTTGCTTAAGACTTTATCAAGGTGAAGGCCTGTGGAGTCTTTTACCTCAGAAAATGCTTATGTGTAAGCCAAGTGCTTATAAAAGAGGATTGCTGGCATGAAAGTAAAGCAGGTATTTGGCCACGCTTTGGTGATGAATTTGTAAATAATGCAGATATAACTTTTAAAATGAAGAAGATATCTATGATTTTGAGTCAATGTTTACCCCCCCAAAAATGTCAGTCAGATAAGGGGATTTCACGTGATCTTCTACTAATTTGCTGAAGATGACAATATGTCACATTTTGTCTTCTTTGACATTAGTCCAGCTTTAAATCAGAGCTGCAGTGACTGTTTATCTTAGCTGCTATATATCTGCAGTTTTCTCCTGGTGTCTCAGGTATGATATTATCCCTGATCAGACAAATCTAATTCTGAAGGTGGAGAGAAGAGTGGAGAGAAGTAGCGAGCCTCACCTGTATTTAGTCTTGGTGTCCTCGTAGTCCTTCTTGTAGTTTCGGTCACTTTGCAGTTTGGTGGCCAGAGCAGAGTGAGCCATCTGAGAGTCATCACTGACCGACTTAATGCCGATCACCTTGCCTTTGTTTTTCTCATACTGCTCCTTATACTTGACCTGCAACAAGACAAGATATTAGTAGTTTTACCAAACAGTCAGTCTATGAATTTGCCTGAATTTATCACATCATCAAGTACTTATCTGCAAATATTCAAGTTAAAACACATTAAAAATTATTGCGCGTGGGAAAAATGCTAATTTTCTCCTCAGGCCATCGTTAAAGATGTTTTCACTCACATCACTGGCCAGGTCTCTCTTGGCTTTAGCGGTCAGTATGGAGAGAGAGTCCAGACGCAGCTCGAAGCCCTTTTCCCTCTGCTTCTCCCAGTTGCTCTTGTACACTTTCTAAAAAAGCAAAACGCAGAAATCTGTACAACCTTGCATCCACACAGACAGAAAGGTCATGAATAATTAATTTCCTCCTTTATGAATTATCTGTAATGATGACACAGGAAGATAATTTGTTTTCTTCAGCTTTTAAAGTTGGATGTAAGTTGGTTTCCATGCAAATTTATCAGAAACTCAAAGGATATCAAGTCATGAAAATTAGTATTTTTAGTTACCAATTGAAAAAGTTACCAAAGTTTCTTTGTGAGAAAATCAAAATTTGAGGTAAAACATTTGTGAAGATGTGTGGCAACATGCTGTACTTGTTTTAAGACAGAACATGAAGTTGCACAGTCTGTCTTTAGTTCACCAGTAATTGCACAATTTCTGAAGGGACTACAAATATTTCCTTTTTGACCACATGCGAGGCAAACTGGCCATGAATTACCTCTCTGTGTCAAACGTTGTGTGGTTCTAATGCTGATTAAACTTCTAAACAGTTAAAGCGCATTATGTCCTTTAGGATTTGGTTGATTTTCAATAGCAATCTAATTTCTCTAATGTCTAATTAATGGACTAAGTCCTCACTTAATCAATTTTATTTTGTGCCTTGTGGGAACACTAAATAAGTTATAAGAATCCTGAGTTGAATGATTTGGACCAATTGAGAAGAGACCGTGTTGAACCAGCAGTCAGGTCACATAATGAGAGGGTGAATTCATCACCATGCAAACCTCTTCCTCAGCACTGAGTACTAATCGCTGACCTGCAGCAATTAAAGTCAAGGGACATATAGGGACGGCAATAAACAAGGCTGCTGCTGTCGTCTGTCCTCTTTACATAGTGAATACAGGATGTAAATGATGTTAAGGTGCACTGATTAAAAACATTCTTACTGTATTCTCTTAATAGACAAAGTAAATCTAATTTTTGCAAATATGTCACTGGCATCAACACTGAGCCCTGAGGTACACCACATTTTACAGTCTACATTTTATGGTTCAACACATTAGAACAACACAAGCAACAGTTTAACAACTGCATTAACTGCAAGACTTTAAAAGCTCTGCAGACTCACACAGTGTTTCCAACCACTCTGTCTGGTTTAGTGGAGCTTTAATATATCTGAGGAACTCAACTATGATGGCCAACAGAATAAGGTGATACTAGGGCTGCAGGGAATGGAGAAAATATGCACTGTGCAACATATGTGATAGGATATATTACACAGATAACACATTATAAGAGTTATGAAACATATATTTAGGCATAAAATCTGATTGCATCTCCTGCTTGCACACTAGAAAGTACAGGAAAACGTACAAATATATATAATATCTGACACAGTAACGATTTTTTAGTGACTTTCCTGCCTAAAAATATTGTGTTTGATCAGTTTGGCACAGTTGTCATGTTGCTACAGTGGGTTATACTTTGTTTTAAGGGTAGATTTATAGTGGTGACATTTTTCTAATCTCCTGAAGAGACTTCCCTTATGTCCATATTTCCCTTATAGGACTGAGAAACTGAACAGAATTATGAGAAAATGAGCATTTGGTGTGGTCTTGTGAAGTCTTCTGATTGTCAGAAATACTGACTAATGCCTTCAAAATCATCAGCCAGGACTTTTTTTCCTTGACTGGAAAGTGAAGATTGTATTTCAAAGCCACCTGGTATTCTTTAGGAATGCTGTTAAAGCACTTGAGTCCATTTGTTCAACAAGGCTTTTCTCAATTTGTCAAAAAAAAAACCCTTTGCAGATGTCTTTAACATTTGTGTTTGTACGTATGCGAAAGGAGCTTTTACTTTAAGTTGCTTCACACCTCTGGGTAAAACATACATGAAGAAGAAAACCAAACAACATCCCTCTGTGAGCTAAAGTCACAAGCATTTGAGTGAAGTTAGACATGTAAAGAATATCCTGAAAGAAAGCACAGCTGGACCCCAGTCTGGTCAAACTGCATTATGTACTGTGTAAACTGTGGTTGAGGATACAGTAAGACATAGAAGTCTTAAAGCAGGCCAGATTGGTTAACCAGAAGCTAGAGTTTCTTGTTCGGCCATGCCAACACCTCTGATTCAGGACTGTTGACTGTGCACTATGTAAGTTGAACAAGATTAGTCTTGTCTGCCTCGTTCACTTCCTGTAAAGGAATTGCAGCCTGAGGTGGTGTTTTTTTTCTCCCTTGTTAATCTCAGATGGAGAAGCTTGGGTTGTTGAACTAGTAGTCTGTGCTCACCAAGTTCTTCCTGCAAGTCTTAATTTAGTGAGATGGCAAAATGGTTAATTACTAGCCTGTCTCGGCTTATGGACAGCATCATAATGACATAGCAACAGCGCCGTATCGAGGTGCGAAAACACATATGTCTTTGATCTTGTACAGCGTGTACAGATCACATGGATGCAGATAATATACACCAGGCCTGGTAATTGTAGACATGAGGGGAGACGTGTCTGTAGAGTAGAGCCGGCTCCCTGCAGATCTGAGTCACTTCCCTTAGTTACGTTGTTGTGATGTTTAGACACAGTGAGCAGCGCTCGGCTAGGAGTGTCCGGGGCAGTTTGAAGGGTCATTCAGCATTACTCAACAGCAGGCCTTTACCCTGACTTGTCAGATATGAGTCATTGGTGAGTGGGCTTCCAGTGATGGCCAGCTGAGGCATGTGGGAGGGGGTGTGTTTGAGAATATGTGATCATGGTTCAAACATTATCCCTTTATGGCTCCATCCTTCTGTGGTAAAATGTTGGAAGTCCTCGCAGCCGCTGAGTATTTCCCATACATTGATTTAATTATGGTGGCTTGCCACAATATCAACAATAACAGCCACACATTGATTTTCTATTCATATGCTATTTAGAATGGACAAAATTTTATTTCATTACAGTGCCGCGAGCAGTGCATTCGTTCAGCCCCTCCTTGCATCGCTGTCTCTCTCTGTCTCACAAACACATTGACAACAGACCATCTGTGAATAGCCCTTCCTCTGCTTGCGCACTCTGAATCAAAACATGATTGTGTATAGGAGGAAGAATTGTTGTCAGCTTTTCCCCACAGATGAGAAGTTTGGCTGAATTCCTAAATACAATCAGTCTGGAGTTCCCGAATGGTTATTACCTCTGCACAAATTTGTCCAAAACCAGTGCATTCAAGTAATCTCTGATAAATGAGTCTATCTATACTCTTGACACAACGCTGTAAATCTAAGAGACCCAGCTCTTCCAATAAGTTACTAGCAAGCAAGGAGCATAGCTAGCAAGAATAGCCATAAGTAAACATTAGAATAAAGCTTGGTTGTAAAAGTACACAACCGCTAGTCACTATCAACTGCTCGTTCAAGTGGATAATGTTAATGTGTTTGTTGTAATTGTGTCTTTTTTATTTATTTGAGTCTTCATTTATTTCCAGAATTATAAACAAAATTACATCAAGGCAGCCAGTTTACAGTCAGGGAGAAAAAAAAGAATATACTTAGAAACTAATGACATTGGGAAAGTTAATTTTAAATATAATATTATAAAACTATTACTGTTTCTATCTATATTCTACATAAGATAAAGCATTTTGGCATGAAAATACAGCTTTTTAATTTAACCAGGTATCCTGTATCATAAATGCGTGTCTGACATTTGTAACGAAACAAACTGCCTGAAAATCAGCTGAAAATTCAGCGAGTTATGATGATTTAATTGTGGACAGACCTCCTGCCTACATAGACTTAGTACATTCATTAGGAGGTGTGGCTTCCCTGTACCAATATGGCAGCCTCTCCCTAGGAAATGTGGGAATTGGTGTTTGATGTATCAACTCTGCGCAGCCAGGGACATGATTTTTAAACCAATAATAGACTACAACTACCAAGTAGAATAACAGTACGCCCTCGATTCACCTCATACACAAACAAATACACAAACCCTTATCATTTTTATCAGTTACACGGCTAAAAAATGTCGCAAATAATTATTTTAAAACACCCAAGGGAAACAACATGTCTATTTTAATAGGCCATTCCAAATAAATTTGTAAGATGTTGGAGATGGAATCCCACCTCAGTAAATTCTTAATGCACAACTTATTTAAGAAGAAAAGCCCATGTATCTTGTTAAAAGTCGACTGCGGGAGGTTTCAGGAAGCTTTCAGGGCCCAAACTGTCGTCAGACTGTCTGAGTGAACTCTGGGTTCAGGTTGGAAAGAAGAGGAAAAGGCACCCCATGTCTCAGTTACGTAGTTTTTCCACAACACAGTATGGAGCTCGTGCAGATGGAATGCATTATCTCATCTCTCTTGGGAGATTGGGATCTCCTCCGTATGACAGACAAACCCCAAACAGGTCTTGCAGTTCATTAAACAACTTTAACTCTTTCCAGAATCAGTCTGCTGTATCTGCTGAGTACATAACATGTCTGAATATCCGATTTGTTGGATTTCCATGGCTTTTAGTTATTAAAGCATGTGTTAGACATGTTAATGCATGTCAGAATGATCACATCTTGCTTTGATCTTATTTATCATGCTACTTTTTTGCCACAGAAAGATTAAGCTGGGTGGTATCCACAATCGATTATTCACATAAAAGAATCAAGATTGTATTAACCAATAAATGCAAACAGCATTTGAGAGCAGCCAAATATTTGCATTATTATGGGAAAGGGACAGTTAACATTTCCAATAACCCTCTCAACTATTTTTATGGTCAGCTGGATGTCAGATGGTCAAAATGTGAACATCAAATTCCTTTTCTGTTGCTTCACTTTGTTTTTGTCTCAAAAACATAAAGAAACAGACATCAGCTGTCAACACTCATGTAGTTAAACGGCACTTTTAAGTTCCTTATCAAGCTGTAGGGCAGATGTTAGCTCGATAGAGGAGGTATTTCTGTATGCAGGCTGGGTTTCCTTCAAACATGCTGTGTCTGCAATCATAAGTGAAATGTTCTTCCTGATCCTTCAACAGCCTGTTAGAGAGAACAGTGGTGCCTGGGTGTGGTCTCATTAAGGAAATGGATGCATGCTCATGCTGAGTTGTTTGGGGACCTAATGGACGGTGCACTGTGACTTAGCGCAGCAGGTGGGGCCCAGCCGGCTGACCGGGTGGCAAACAGAGCTTGGGGGGATGGGGACCCTGTTTATTTTGCGGAGATGACCTACCCAGCATGGACAATGCTGACTTGTGCTGAACACCACCTTTCAGTCTGCCTGTTTCTCACTGGCACTTAGGTGCAGCACTCATAATACCAGGATGCATTATGTGACAGATCTGACCAATAACTGTCAGATAATTAAAACTAGATATGGTGCTGGTCGGGTTTATATAGTGAGTTGAGATATGCATTACATGGTTTGGACACAGTCCAGTAACAAAGTCCATGTAAACAGCGTAAAAAGTTGATCACACATTACGAACACTTTACCCAATATCAGTCCTGAATCTTTTCTATTTTCAGATGTCCAGATCATTGAATAGCTAGAAATTCATATATGATTCTGTCTTTAGACATACAGTATCTTTAGTTACTGAGGATTTGTTGGTGAGTAGATATGGTCTTATGTAGTTTGGTGGATAGAGCAGGGTGGATGGATGGACCTGATCTTAGTATTTTTATCTCCTGACATTTTGTAGAGCGAATAAATAATTGATAATAAAAAGTAATCATTGGTTGTAGCCCTAAATCCAGTCTCTACTTAGTTCAGTTAGCAGCAGTCAATGAAGTGCAATGTAATATCAAGGCGTCTTTCTTGAAGACTCTTTGCATGGAAAGATCGATGCTTGTAATGAAGTTTGAACAGGGTAAACTGAAAGTTGGTGCGTTTGAATTTGTTAATCGTCACATGCATCGCAGACATCGTTCAACCTGGCTACAGTTTAGCATCACAGTATGAGATAAAGATCTAAAATACATGAAATGGTGCACAGTATTTATGCTACAACATGTTGTTACAAGTTGGATCGGTGTGACCTTCTCTGTTCATGAGCATAAAGTTAACCAAACATCAGGGTTAGTGATGCACAGTGTGGTTAACCTCTAATCGCATGAAACAGGGATCCACTGAGAAACCAGTCGTGGAAGCTTTTGCCATTACTTCCAGTATAATTTGTCTGATGCATGTACAAAGAAGAATCATGGGCAGCAGCTGTTTGTGCTTTGTATTGCTTCTTTAATATGCCTTTAGAATTGGCACTCATTAATTTTGAATGGTTACTGACAATCAGGTACCAGACAAATTGAAATAATCAGATTTGTTTTGACACCTCTGTCCAACAGGAGACAGCAAAACGTATTCAGCAGGAAACACTTGCCGGTGTTAGGAAGTCATTTGTCAGAGGGGGATGTGATGTTATCACATGTATGTTATACTGAGGAACATTATTAGGCCTGTTTGTTGAAATGAGGTCATCCACAGTCTAAGCATGGACTTTGTTAAAGATTGTTAAACATTGACAGCTGTGTCTCGCTCCACCTTTAGACAACACCAGACTTGTCTGTTCAAAGCTATTTGAGCTGCAGCAACAAGTCAGAGGTGTCAGGAAGGCAGATAATGTGCAGAGCCTCTAAACATATTTTGCTCTAAATCAGATAATACAGCTCTTTCACTTGAACGACACTCGCATATTGGCCCGCAGACCACCAGTTAATGAGACTTTTCTCAGCAGCTGAGGACAATTCTGTGTCAGTACTAAATGTAATTGAAATTAAAACCTAATAGAGCTAATAGTGCATAGTTTCGTAATATCAGTGAGTGGCCCTGTCAAGAGGAAGTTTCCTGCCCCAGTAAGTTTGCCAAGTCAAAAACATTCAATAAGTTACTGCACCATCATCGCCAGAGGAAGGGCTAAACAAAGAAGTAGTGGTGACACAGTCTGAGTCAGAGTCCTCATGTTGACCCTCATGTCGGAAACATGAAAGAACAATCCTCAGACGTGGCTTTGCACACTGTCCGTCATGAAGGTGTCATAAGGCAGAGGACTGTATTCGTGAGGATTTTTCCTTTTGCCCTCATTGATATCAGTGGGGTGGACAAATATTAGAAACATAATAGTAGGAAGTAGGATTTCCCCCA
>JAPZEA010000004.1:24329175-24340821 GCA_029783685.1 Heniochus monoceros | reverse complement strand
GGCCTACCCACCCCAGTCATCTTCAAGTACCAATCAAGTGACTTAAAGTGCACACAGTTTTTGCCTACTCCCAGCTGGAGCACGACATGACCCCAGATTTAACCAACAAATCTAGGTGAAAATTGATATCACACTTGCTTTTTTATTACTGTGAAATTGAGTGACAGTACGCACAGCTGTGTGTACTATTATTCTTGTCATCATCACCTGACAACATCGGTCTTTAAAGAATTCCAAGTCAAAAAGTTATCGAGAATTAGTGAAATAATCACTTGTATAGTGGTATGATGCTTCCCAAATTTACCCCTCTGTTATCGGTATTTTACAGGCCATGACTTGCTTTAAGTCATAATTTCAATAAATAAATAAATCTCTGGTATCAGGCCAGTAGAAATTGTCCACCAGTTCAAGTTCTGGAAGACTCACTCGTGCCATAAGTTGTATGACCGACTGTATGTTCCTGCAGTACAAAATAAGTCCAATAGGTTGTGGCATACTTGTACTTTTGGTTCCATGTCTGGGTGTCTGGACTAATGTCTAGAAAGCATGGTCCAGCAGGCAAGTCGAGCATGTGTGCATGTATTCTCACTCCTCCTAGGCATCCATACAGGGGGTGTACAAAACAGAGCACACCTACATATATAATTAAATCTGATTCAGTAACTATACAAACGACAGGCTCATAACTCGAGTTCAATCAACACCTCTCTGACACAGACTCATAAAAAAAACCTTGATATTGGGTTTCATTATATTATCAGGTGTTATTTTTGCTCAGCCCCTTTGTTTATTTATATTTTATAATATAAATCATATTAGGTCAGATTAACCTGACCTGAAGGCAAATACAAAAAGGAAAATACGTGTGCCTCAAACTGTTGCCCCTCCCTGCAGGTGTCCTCCTTTGAGTGATGAACACCATGTTAATTAGACCAGTGAACACCTCAGTGAGCGACGTGGTAAATGCTCCTTTGTCTTGTATACTGGGGTACAACTTTCTATTGCTGGCAGAAGTCCAAGTTCAGCAACAACCAATAACACATTGAAAAGATGGCAGGGGCTGCATGATGGTGCGCCTTGCATGAAATTTCTCCCAGACAGTATTTATTCATGATCGTTTATTGCCACTAGAAATGTACACCTGTATGCCAGTGTAGTTGCGGGGTTGTGGGTGAACAGCGCATGGTGTGATCATTTGGGTCTTTTACGCACAGTTCTACGCAAATGACAATACAGTTAAAACGCAGACATCCAGAAATCACGTTAGAGGAATTAAAAAATAACCTAAACATTTATAGAGACAGTGTTGCTGTCTCGCTCTTCAGGATACAAATATTCTTTGTTCATAGCCGTGTACAGTCTGAGAGCGCACCATGCGAAACGGCGGAGCAGCGGTATCGGGTGGAGTCGTCCCCCTTGTTCTCACATGTGCTCCGCCCGCCTGCGCTGATTGGATTGAAAATCACCCCCGACTACCACCACCGTGTGAGGGGCTGTGTGTGTATGTGGGGTTTTTTTTCACCCTTACCCTAAGAAACGCCCACCCAGAGGAGCCGGTAAAGTCACTTCAAACTGGATAACACGCTGCCTGCGCGCATTCAGAAGACGTTCATGTATAGAGAAGGGACGCTGAGTAATTGCCTACCTCTGACTGAGTTGTTTTTTTTTAAACTCTCATAAGTATTAAGACAGGTTGCGTCAGTTAATAACTTTCCATGATTGAGTTTGGCATTTTTTCCCTGTGTCATTCAAATCTAAGCTGAGACACTAATCAAGACTTGTCTCGGAACCTGCTGAGTGCGCGCACTGGATGCTTTGGGTGAACAGGTGGCGCAAAGCTCCGCTTCCTTAATTTGTTATTAGGGGCGAGACGCAGGCAGACCGGAGTTTACGCACTTTACCGGACGCTAAGCATTTAATACCTGGCTTTAAGCTGGGCGAGGGGACGAGCCGCGTAGTTTTCTCCCTAGTTAAAAAGAGACGTGCGGCAGGGGAGCTGTGATGCCAGTTGCCGACAGCGACATGGTAGTGGACAGCAGCCACGGGTTACACGAGGGTAAAACCCCAAGCACCGCCGGGAGCGATGGCGTCCTCCCGGCATCCCTATGCAGTCCCGCAGCGGACATCCTCAAGAACTTTTACCACACCAAGCGGGTCGGGAACTATCTGATCGGGAGGAAGCTGGGAGAAGGATCGTTCGCCAAAGTTAGAGAAGGTCTCCACGCGTTGACCGGGGAAAAGGTGAGCGGGCTGTCAGAGTGGAAAAAGCAACAGACTTTGGGGAAATTTGTGTGTATCAGACATTGTATTTTTAATGGCAGAATTTAAATGCATATTGTGATCTGAATTAATGTACCCCTCTTGCGCTTGCATTTTTTAAACCAGAAGCTTTTGAGGAAAAAAAAATTACACTCAGCCAGAAAATAGCTTTGACTGCACCTACAGTTTTCTATAACATCTAAAAATAATGAGTGGCATGCAGCAAGGAGTCTGATATGGTTTTGAGTTTCATTTCAGTGGACAGTGTCAGCTGTCACTTGCCTGCACGTGAACCAAGAAAAACTCACCTGTTTCTCAGCCATGCATTATGATTGTCCAGTGCAATCAGCCCTCAGCTTTCTCTGAGAAAGTGATAAGCCTTGTTTGCAAGGGGCAGCTTTGTTAATGAGCTCATGCTGCACCACCAGCTGTTTGAACTCAGCTCAGCAGGGCTTGTTTTCTGGCCAAGCCCTAGTGAGAATATTTACTTTTTTCTGTGTGTGTGTGTGTGAGAGAGAGAGAGAGAGAGAGAGGCAGAAAGAGATGTCTTTTTCTGGGCATGTTTTGGACAGTGCGCTCCGTGGCTTCTCCTGCTTTGTTTGCTGGTGGTGGTGATCTCACCGCTGCTGGGCGCGCAAGCCTGTGATAGGGACAGAGGGGGAAATTATCCGGCCTATGAGAGGGCAGAGCCACTACTTGCATATGAAATCATGTCGTTGATAAACGAGCTCCAGCCTCATTATGATTCCGCCAGCGCAGGGCTTTGATATGTGCTGCCGTTGGCCACTGGTTGCCTTTGTCTCCCCAGGCTTTTTTGAAGAGCAGCCAGGAAATTTGCATATTAGAAAACAAGTTCCTTCTCTTCCTCATGTGTTCCTACACGTTGACCCCTGTTTGTTTGTGTACGCATAAAAACAGAATGTGTGCCACAGAATTTTATAATTTGCATCTTTAAGATTATCTCATCCTGTGCACCCCTCCCCTACCCTTCCCATTCTCTTGCTGTGAGGAGAAAAAGAAAGCGCTCCTCTCCTCTTCCCTCACTCTCTTTGTTGAGGATGATGCAAACACTGGCAATCACACAACCAAGCGCATCACATGGTCCCCCCTCTCTCCCTTTCTCTCTCTCTCTCATTCAGTGGAATACAGGGTCCAACAGGCGCTGGAGGGAAGCGGAGGGCAGCGAGTTTATTCAAGCAAAAAGGGGAGTCAGGGGGAAAGGAAACACGGGAGGACTCCCACATCCTTTTTTTAGCATCACTAGAAAGTCCTTGTGGATGCAGGGATGAGAGGGTGTGTGTGGTTAAAGGCAGGGGGTATGAAAGTGAGGAGAGGTGAGGGATGGTGCTGTCATGCGGTCAGGGGGCTGGGGAGGTCATATGCATGTGTTTTTGAAGTCTGTAACCCACTTTCCCCTCCATACCCCCCCACCTCCCCCCTGTTTCTGTCTGAGGGGCGCCTGATAAACAACTGAATCCCCAGAAGCCCCCTGGCGGGGCGCACCCCTCCCCCTCTATACACCCGACACCCCCTCATATAGACTAGCCTACTGTAAATACAGTGCCCCATCCACCCCTACATACCCCGCACCCCTTCTCTCATCCACTCTGCCTGGCGTAAACATGGGCCATCTATTACTGTATTGTGACAGCTTAACACACACACACACACACACACACACACACACACAAGCACATACAACCAGGTTTAATTAGCAGCCGTAAAAAAGGTTTTCAGAGGTGAATCAATTATCAGAGATGAAAGGATGTAAGTAAAAAAGAAAGACAAGCTGAAGGACAGAAGAAAGAGAGGACACACATACACACACACTCACAGCCACTTTGGCCCTCGCCATTTCATTAATGGATATGGTGATTTGTTCCACTGGTCGTGCCTTTCCCTGTCTGTGGGTTCTCCTTGAGATGATTTGCTATGTATGGTAGCCATGCTCTTGAACTCAGTCTAGACGGGATACAAGGAGACACGGGCGAAGGATGAAATAGAGTAGATGGGTCCGTTATTGAAAGTAATTAGCTCCAAAGGGAAGTAAAGTGTTTGTCATAAAGGTAAAGGACACGTTCAGAGGCTTTTTATGAGGAGACGTCTTCTCCAATGAGACAGCAAGGGCAGGAGAACTCACAGAGAGAAGATGTTGGGATGAGTAGTTGAAGGAAAAAAAAAACTTCTGACTGGGAATCTGTCCTTCTCTGTCTGTGGGCTCTGAAGAAGAGCAGCCCCTTCCTCAGTCTCCTTTCCACATTTGTCGCCACCCCTCACGTGTGTTAAGCTGCAGCTAAACTCTGTAACAAATGGGGGAATATTAAATGTCCATTTGGCCTCGGCGCCGTCTCGACAGATAGGGTAACATTTGCTTTTACCCTGGTTTATGATGGTTCAGTAACCCCCTCCAACACACACACACACACACACACACACACACACACACACACACACACAGCTCTGTACTGTAAGCCATGCATCACGTCTTGCAGAGTGCCGCTCTAACACATGCTACAGTGAACGGGAACCATCCATCATGGCTGTAACTAGACAGAGATGCAGCAGCGGAGCGTGAGCCAAGATTTAAACCAATCAGGCGACAGCGTGCGTGTCGCCCATCTCGCCCAACCACAACCAATCAAAGTTATTTCAGAGTGGATTATATTGTCCTCCACTTTACACAGATGTTCCGCACCAATGCAACCATAAAGAACTCCACAAAGAACAAAATGTCTCTTTGCTGATCAAATTGTTTCAGCTGAAGGTTTTGTTTTTTTTTTACTGGAAATCAGACAGAAGTTGTGTAAATATTAAGCAGTAAATACCTGCTGGGTGATTCAGGTGGAAATGTGTTTACTGAACCTGCCAAACTTCTATTTTTAACAGAAGAGTCCTCATGAATCCAACAATCTAACATGTTCTTGATCTGTTTCTTACATCGTGATTCAGGCATTTTTGAACATTATAGCTATTTTCCCATGGCCTACTACATGAACATAATCTGGCATATATATCCCTTGATTATATATTTTGATGAAGGAAGCTTTGTCTTCAAATAACTTCAATTTAAGCATTACAAAATGTTTTTCCTCCTCTAGAATTTTGTCATGTTTGAGATCCCTGTTGCTGTGTCTCCTTAATTTAATTTTAAAAGTGTTCTCATCTGAATAAAAACATTGGTAGAGATGGTTTAGGTACAACTCCCCTTTCTTATGCAAATACTGGTAGTATTTTCAGTATCAGTATGCATCAGAGGCTGTCAGTACGTAGGAATATCTGTCAGTTACGCTGAGTATGTACATAGATCTGGTGTGTTGTACCTTGTCTGAGCAGCAGCTGCAGCTTTCCTCTCTCCAGCTCCAGACTGAGGCCGAGTCCTCCCTCTCCCTCTGCGTGCAGCAGCGTCCCAGAATTCCTCAGGGTTTTAAACTTCAGGGAGACGACGTCTCTGGACGTCCGTCTCAGTCCAGGACTCAACCTGTACACCAGACTGCTGCTGCCGTCCAGACTCACAACATCAGAGGCTGGAGGACAAAGCAGAGACACAGCAGTCAAATATACAGCAGACAAAACCCCATGATCATATTTTCCTTGATCTGGTAACAATCTGCATGTTTTAATTTTTATTATTTTTACAGTATTCAAGGCCACAGCAGGTAATCCTGTGTCGGAGTGTGAGTCTGCTGTGAGAGTGTGTTCTTGAATATAACTGAGGTTTAAACGTCCAAGGTCCTTCAATGATGTCTCCACAAAATCACCTACATCTGGACAGAAATTCTGCCTGTTGCTGTGACTCTGTGGTTGCAGCAGAGGGTACGACAGACAGCGAGGGCTGAATCTGTATTTGGTTTATCACTCTTCATCAATAAATGTCACATTAGTGCGTCGCTTGCTTGCAGGGGATTCGGGCTGAGGTGAGCTGAGGTGAGTGTGGCGTATGCGAGCGGCAAAGAATGGACTGCAAATACTGGACTGTTTAAAAAGAGCAGCAGCTGAGTTCAGCATCAATTTCCTTTTCGGCCGTACAACTAATTTCTCTGACTGAACGTTTTTTTAATGAACTTGGCAAGCCTTTGACTCCTTAACGCAGAGACTCACACACAATCGCACAACCACTTGGCTTGCAGTAATGCTCTTATTGGATTGTACAGTATATTTCCTGCTGATTACAGAGCAGCAGGATGAAGCTCCGGAACAAAGAGTCATCCTCAGTGCGCAAAGCTGAAACCATGATTTTAAGTCTGCTCTACTACTCTATATAGTATCACACCATTCTGATTAAGGCTAGATTATAATTTGCCACAGAATGTTGTGTTTTGTCTTATTGTAATTATTCTGATTAGTATCCTGAGAATAGACTGGTGCCAGTTTATGGGTCATAACTTGGGCTGACATGTTGAACCTGTACCTATTTGCACATCCAGCACATGCTGAGTTAACATTATCAGTCATTTGAGGTCATGTTTTCGGCCCACTGACCTGATGAAGTCCAATATTCACTCTCTTTTTAGCTCAGTTTTGGTCTCCACCAACTCCTGGGGGAAAAAAATCTGTCTCTTTACATTAACTATTTCTATTTCTATCTAACTGTGCGTGTCTGCGGTTTAGTGCAGAGCAGGCCGCGTATAAAGGGAGTTAATCTGAAATGATGCTGATGAGAGTTGTCAGACTAAACCAGAACAATAAAGTTATGTGTCAGAAAACCAAAACACTGAGCTGAAAGACACTGAAACACTCTCGAGCACCGAGGACACATACCAGCAGTCATGTGTCATTAACATAAAACTATTGATAACAGATGCTTAAAGTGTGACTGAACCCTTGAAGGGACCCCAAAAAGGACATGGGGAGAAATATTTTAGATGATAAGAGAGAAAACCAAATTTTGCATTCTCTCACAAAACTTCTGCACTATCCAGAGAAATGTTTTACTTCCAGGAGCAACAGTAAGACTTTCGGCTCAAATCCTTCAAAATAAAAGCTTCATCTCTTCCTGTGTTTGCTGAACAGAAAACTTAAATGTGGCACAAAAAATGCACAAAGTCTCAATTAAAAATACAATCCACATACCAAATACTATCATTTAATCTGTAGCTCCCTAAGAAAAAAATACAGGCTGTCAGAATCAAACATATTAACAGTAAAATCTGAACAAAAATCTTCCCTCCCGTCCCATAATTGTCTCCTCCATGTCCCTTCCAGGACTCCGTATTTTCAACAAACACTTTTTGGTTATATATTTGTTTTGCATTAGATTGGGAGAGCACTGCAGTGGCATGATGTCCTGTGGTGTTTGTTCAGTTTGTATCGCGGGTGTTGAGTTTTTATTCGTTTTTATAGATTTGACTGATTAACTGTGATCCGTGGCGACTGTTCAGTAAACCCTCATGTTCTCCTTTTGGTCGTATTCGTCTGAGATGACAACTGCCAACACGCGTTACCAAATGTCCTGCCTCAATGACACACTAATATCCACAGTGCATTTTTCACACTGTGGTAAACTGTTTGCTACTAACAGCTATATTTCATCTCCCTTCAGTTTATTGCATTTGTTTTCCCGAGGAGGATTCTGCTGTGCATGCTACATTAGTTCACCACCAGGACAACCACGAGTCTCCTCAGCCATCCGTCACATTGGATGATAAACATATTACACAAATGTTTCTGCTGTGTCCTTAAATAACTTGAGAATATTTCCAAACCACTACAGGCCATTTATCAAAATCCATCTGTTAAGTGTTTCTCATAATCCATCTTCTTCCAGAGGGGACAGCAGCAAACACAGTTTTAAGGGACACAAAATGGTTTTATCATAAATAATATTTCCACTCAGTGAACTAATATAATGAGTTAGTCTCAGGAGCTTCGAGCGTTATGTTCCCTCTGTGTACCCTGGTCTGAAACTCGAAATATAAAGAGTATTTTGAGCTTTCAAGTACTAGTGGATGTAAAGCAGTATGCCTCATTAACATCCCAAAATATTAAGCTGTAGGCTACATAAAGCTTATCATTTATGAGTCAACAAGTGTTTTAATGAACTTTCAGTGATAATTACATTGATGTATATTATTCTTACAATAAAGCAGCACAAATAGTACATGTGTTGTATCATGACAGTAGAAGAAATAAATGACCTATGACCTGGACGTATTGAGGGAACCTGCATGAGAGCTGGTATCAGCAGCAGTCAGGCCACTACCAGCACAGACCTGGAGCGTATTAAACTCAGGAGAAGGAAATCATTTGGCCACTTTTGGCCAGCGCTATGATAAATAACGGATGAGAGAACAGTCTGGACTCCAGTACAAGATGTGAGAACATAAACTAGACAAAGAGATGATGTAAAAGTGGCGATCGCTGCGGAAATGAAAGAGCGACTCAAGAAAAAACCCTCAACAAGCAACGAGACACCTTGAGTCCAGCTCCAGGATTGTTTAGAGCTTAATGGGAACTGTCATGTGAGACACTGCACTGGTCGGGTTTCTACTCCAAGAATCATATTTTTAGCCACTGGACCCTGAATCAACTGCCGTGAAAGTTTGCACAAACACTCAAGGTCTCCAGAGGGTGAAGCCAAAGTTAGTAACCCCCTGACTTTTTCTCTAGTGCCACCATGGAGTTGACATTTGCTCTTTTTGAGTGAAATGTCTTGACAATGATTTGGAGCATAATTTCATCGTCAGGATGTCCGGTAACAACTGTGGTCATCTCTTCTTCTAGCGCCATCATAAATTTTTCCAACACGAAAGGTTTAAAATCAAATACCTACAAAAGTAATGGCATTCCCATCAGCCTCAGCTGTACATTGTACAATGTACTAATTAGCAAGTGTTAGCATGCTAACACATGAAACTAAGACGGTGAGGACTGTCTTAACATCAGCATGTGTCATAGTGAGCATCTTAGCACGCTAACATCAGCATTCAGCTAAAAGCTCATGGTGCTAGCAAGTCTGTAGACTCTTATTCTTGTTAGAAGAACAAAAGCCAATCGAATGAGATACTTTGAGTTATCTACAGTATGAAATACATTTCCATTTATACTGAGGGAAAAGCTGAAAGACCGCTTTTCCAAAGAGTTTTCCGATAATGGATCCTGACAGAAGAAACCTGTTTACTTGTTGTGTTGTCAAGAGAAATTACTGTGTGTCACCCCTTTGGTGTATTTCTTGTGTCATAAGAATCAGCCAAAACAAGCACACTTCCTTCATTTTCAAAGCTTCCAGTGTGCAACCAGAAATACTACAGACACAAACAGCTGTGACAGAACGCCACACACAGACAGCCCGCATGGAAATCATGTTTGCACATTAATATTTACCGTTTGATAAATGTATTTGAGCATGTATGTCAACAAGTGGAGGTGTTTTTGATATTCATGAGGCTGTCGTGTTTTTATGGGGGACAATATAGTGAACAAACAGCCGTGAGGGCAGAAATCAGGGCGAAGACACCACAGGGAATTAATGCTGAGAGCACAAAATATTACCAACACCTGCTCCTCCAACTGAGTCATAAAGAGGAAGAGGAGGGCAGCGCAGATATCATGTCATGCAGTCTGTCATCATCACTTTATCTGCAGTGTAACTTTAAAAAAACAGACTGAAAATATGTCTTTATGGGGAAAAAAATGGTGTTTTTTTTGGTTCACTGTGTTGATGCCAGGGACGATACTGCCAATGTGTTGTGTGATCTGAGAAATTAAAGAGGAACAAAGCAAACTGTCAACACAATATGTTTTGTGTGACACGTTTTCACTGTTAGTAA
Organism: Heniochus monoceros; assembly: GCA_029783685.1. Taxonomy (NCBI): domain Eukaryota; kingdom Metazoa; phylum Chordata; class Actinopteri; order Chaetodontiformes; family Chaetodontidae; genus Heniochus; species Heniochus monoceros. The sequence continues at coordinate 24,330,796 of JAPZEA010000004.1, read as the reverse complement.
CAAGAGTGAGAGTGTAAATCAATTGTGAAATATAGAAATACTTCCAAGAAAAGGCTGCCAGGGAGCGTCTGTTGTTCTTTGTTTCTGTGGGTAATCACAAAAAATGTAACTGGCGTGATGTGTACTGAGTGTTTCTTTCCCTCTGAACCAAATTAAATGTGTTATATGTTGGTGAGATGTAGGTTCTCTCTACAGCTGTAGTTATTTGTCACGTTGTTGCATTTTAAATCCTCCGTGTAAACTAAATTTCCCTGGAGGACAGTAAACAAACTCAGCAGGTCATTCAGATAAAACCAGTGACACCAGTGTCGGCAGCTTTTTCAGCAAGAGAGTCCAGTCGGTCCTCTAAAGAGGATAAGACTCACTGTAAGGACATCCGTAGGTCTCCAGCCGGAGTCCGATCCTCCCGCTGGGGTTCCAGTCCAGAGGAATGAGGCGGAGGAAGCGAGCGATCGCAGGCTGCTGCAGTTTGTACTGAACCACACTGTCTGCATTACTGTTACCTGGAAAAGACTTAAAACACACAGACACAATGAGGACTCATTAATTATGTGCCTCCCTAATCATTGCTGCCTGAGACTCACACATAAACACGGAGTCTGTGCTTGAAACTGTGCTTAAAACAAATAAAATCCTTTACTGTGCATAGCAAACTAACCAAAGCTGTGTCGCACAATTTAAAGCAAATCTGACTTTATCAAATATAGGATCAGGATTAAAACTTAAATTTAGACAAAGGCTTTTTTTTGCAATGCATCAAATAAACTAAAACATGATGAAAAAATGAAATACGCTCAGTCTACTGGAAAAATAAGCAGAATGTTTTTAAGTCTGTCTCATCTTTCGTCCTTTAATCTCACCAATCTCAAAGACGGTGCTCTTTATGAAAGCTAAACAAAAGAAACACACACTGGAGGAAACCTACAAGGTACAAGGAAAGCCAACATCATTGTCATTCAAGACCATACACACACACAGCAGAGGTAAAAACACAGATAAATCCTGGATATATACATACACATGAAACATGCATATGACACAATGCACATGTCTAAGAAGAGACACAAAGGGAACTACGTGTGTGTGTGTGTGTACGTGTGTGAGATTGTGTAGTGTGAGTGGGTATATGAGTGTGTGTGTGTGTGTGTCACAGTGACTCCTACTTATCCTTGTAACACAGGAATGTGAAACTGATGCTTGATGCCTGAAACACATGCTTATGAGCATTAGTTTAGTTGACATATAAAGCTGTTGGTTGAAAAGGTGACGTTGAGATTTTAATCTTCAGCAATACAAGAACAGCAAGTAAGTGTTGAATGAATGTTGATTGCAAATCATGACTGAACGCTGTTTCAACATACATCACAAATACAAAAGAGATACAACCCTGATTCCAAAAAAGTTGTGATGCCGTGTAAAACAAATAAAAGCAGAATTCAATCATCTGCAAACAAACTGTGTATCCTGACAGTTTTCTGAAGTGTCCCTGAGTCCATGTTTAATCTCCTTTATCCAATCATGTGTTGACAAAGTGGTGAACCTCACTCCATCCTCGCTGTGAACCACTGAGCCTTTGGAGGATGCCCCTTTCATACCCAATCATGATACTATCACCTGTTAC
>JAPZEA010000004.1:24272012-24285773 GCA_029783685.1 Heniochus monoceros | reverse complement strand
CACATTGTTTTTCCTTATCAAAACCTGGAGCCTGCATTACCCACAATGCAATTTGACGCCAACAGATGCTAGCCTCAAGCCTCAAGCCTCTTCCTAGATAGTAATATAATTTCCATTGAAGAGTATGAAACACCTGAAGTGAACCTTCATAAGATAACTAAGCAATAAAAATCCTCCAGGCTGACATGTTTGGAAAATACCAAGTTTACAACTTCAGAAGCAAAGCAGAAATCCAAAGGGGTTAAAGCAAACTAGTCTAAGAATTTAGAGGAATTTTGAAGACACTGGAGAAAAAACACCAGCTAACAATACAGCAAAGCTAATTAAATCCAGTAATTAATACAGACATAAATTCAAAGTACTGCAGTGCTCAGAGGAACAGTGAAATAAATCAGAACAAAACAAGTTGTAAGACAACAAAACTTTCTGAGGGCACAATTAGAGGCACAGCAGCAAACCAATAAACAGTGAAGGAAGCAGAAACAGTCTGTAGCAGCTTCTCTCTGCTCCCTGTGAAGAGTAATGAAAGAAACCTCTAGTGGGGTTATTATTGTGACTCAGAGAAGGTCTACTAAACACTTCTGCAGCTTTCAGACTCATTTTGATTCAGTGTCACATATTCAGTCTTATAATACAAGATCTATTATTGTCAGCATCTCCATTAAAACATTTGGACACACAAGGCCGAAGCAGCTGAGCACGGAGGCAGTGTGAGCTGTTCATTCAATTTCACTGTACACCCTCCACCGTCGGGCTGTGGGGACATGAGGGGTTTTTCAAATTGAAATTCTTCAAGACAGCACGTCTGGAAAGAAGAAAAAGTTCTAATTTTAATTTGGTCTTAAATATTTTCTCTTGTTGTAGCCAGTAAGCTTTGGTATAAATATTTTTGTGTCTGATTGGCTGGCTGTCAGGAGACGTTACAAACTAAAAGCGGTATTGTTTCAACACTGAGAGTCCAGCGTTTCCGAGAAAGCATATTCACCACCACAAAAGAACAGGCATGCAATTGTTTTTTTTTTTACAGTATATTGCACTACCACACCGTTTGGACTCGGGGATCAAACCACTATGTTAAATGGCCGGTCTGTTGCATCTCCTGAGCTATAACCTGCTACCTTATTCTTAAAGAATGTTTCCGTGTTAATGTTAAGCCGTTTACAATACAGTATCAAACTTTTGAGGAATCATTGTGGGTAAAGAACATCTCACCTTTTTCCTTTAATATCATTACTAACCTGCAGCACAAATCAGTAAAAGAACAAATCACTGTTTCTGGCAGCTCAAAGGCACATTTTCATTTACATTTAGTCACTTGGCTGCTCGTCTCTGAGCTGCTAAACACACAGCAACTCTTTCATGTGGTAATATCAGAAGGCGATTAAACGTGCAGTGCCTTTACGGCCCCGTGTGGCGGCGGTTTCACACACTGACTTCCTTGAATCGTATCACTACTGACTCATTCTCAACTCCGGCTAACAAGTCATCAGAGTGCCATCTGCGGCTGTTAAAATATGTATTTCTACTTTGTTGTCATTTAGTGCCACCTCCATAATAAACAGTGAGCTGTCTGCAGGGGGGAAGGAGATGTCAAGCTCAGCCTGAAACTTGCAGCTGGGATCCCTCCACTTCTGCACTTTTAAATTATAATGCTGCTGTGTTTTATGGTCCGTGCATGATGAGTGTGCTGCTGGGTCAGGCCGGGCGAGATAAACAGAGAGACAGACCGAAACTAAAGAGGAAAAATAAGAACAACAGCAGAAATAATGACTGCAACTAGAACTGCACCAAAAGAAAAGTGATAATAAAATAGAGTTTAACATTTAAATTTTGTAATTACTCATTATGCATTTTTCTAAGCTGTCAAACAGGTAAAATTCATTGAATAAGTTTAATAAAAACTTCAAGGGCCTGGAGGTAATGAAACAACTGCATCAGGCTGAGCTTCAGTACAGATTTTCAGTGTCTAAAGTTGGAATTATGCAGCTGCAAAGATGCACGTAAGCGTCTCTGCAAAGCCATGTAAAGAAGGGTGTTATGGGTAACCCCAGGTCTCAGAGGCTCACAGCTGACATCCACACCTCCAAACTTGAGACTGTCCTCCCAAGAGGGACGACAACAGAAGACATTTCGGCCCTAAAATATGACATTTCGAACGGCAAAGCGACAAAGCCCTCTAGCGGCTGCAGTAATTATGATGGAAGCAAATGCCAGGTGATGTATTACAGAGCAACAAAGTGTGTGTGTGTGTGTGTATGTGCGTAGGAGGGCATCGGTGGTTCAACAAAACATCGGATGTTAACAGGAGAGACAGCAGTTTGTTTCAGAGAGAGAGAGAGAGAGAGACGGTGAAAGGTGAAAACAATAATACCAGCTAGGCTGTCACGGCTGGTAAGTACTGGTAAACTGGTCATTACTTTTTCTAAGTATTTACCATTAAATACGAGTATCAAATTACATACAATACTTACCAAGATATACAAGACAAACAGCCGATGTCTCAAAATGAGACACAGCCCGGAGAAGCCAGTTCCAGCCCTCACGCCGGGTACCAGACATCAATACTTTTTTTGACCAAAATGTATTCGCAGCAACGAGTATCAAAACCTGTCCAATTAGAGCCGAAAGCTGGCTTCCCATTTCTGGTCAGGCGCATAATCCTGTTTAATAAATCTCTGGTCAAACACTTAATATGAAGGTGTTTCCATCCACACAGACCGTTCCTCAGGACTGTGCGGGCATGTACACACTATGTTTGACTGGCATCATCCTGAGTCCACTGCTAGCTTTGCTGCAGATGCTATGAAGGGACAAATCTTTTTTTATTCTTGTCATGAAGTCAGGTGACCTCATGTTCAACTAGACACTAATATTGAAACACTTGGAACAATATGCAGTCCCATTACTATGCAATGATTCTCTCTTTCAGGAGGTTTTTGTTTGATATACAAATACTGGTAACTCCATATTGAACAGCTCTATTAGCTGAAACCAAATATAACCACCAGAGATGAAAACTATGAAACTACAGTGCAAGTCAGAAGAAAGCAGCAGGAGAGGGAATAAAAACAGAGGGCAGAAGATGAAGGGATGAGGGTATCACACAGGGAGGAAGGGAAAACACAGGTCGAGAGACTAGAAAGGAAAAGAGGAGCGACACAGCAGCAGCAGCTCTCTGATTCAGACCGAGCAGGAGGGCAGAGACCCAGGTAGGAGGGAAGGAGGAGAAGGACAGTGGGTATGAAAAGAAACAGGGACACGTGTGCTGGGAGGACAAACGAGGAGGAAAGAAGCTGGCAGGAAACAACAGGGAGAGAAGGGCAGCGAGCACAAAGACGAGGGCTGAGAGAGACAAACAGGAGGAGAATAGAAAGAATCGGATATTTTGGTGAGGCTGGAGATCTTTCATGAAGGAAGGACGGATGAGGAACTATGCAGCCACTTACTCCAGCAACACTCCTCTCATCTGTACTCATCTCCTCTTTCCTTCCTTCCTTCATCTCTGCAACATTGTGTCTCTCTTACTGTAACACGAAACTGCAGCAGACTCAAAATCCCACAAAAACACTTTTAGAAATAAAATACTGTAATATCCAGCTTTACCTTTCAATTACCTTCAAAGCTGAAAAATCATTCCACTCTGCTGTATCATATATATTTTGTACTGCTCGTTGCAGGTCTCCATTGAAGCCATATGTTGTGTATAATGAGTGATGTATTCAAAGCCAAAACTCCATCTTTCATGGCTACACATCCAAACAAATGGAAATATTATTTGTGCATAATTGTATACACATTTCCTCAAAATTCAGACAGATTTGGTGTTTTTCAGAAGGTTTGAAATAAAGATGTGTGGGTTTGAGTTTGTACTGTAGTAACTGGTGGGTGTAAGAGGTTAAAAGACAATACAGGTGGGTGTGGAGAGAGACGACAGAGTAGAGAAGGTGAAAGACGCAGGTAAGGAAGCCAAGAAACAAACAAAATGGGTTGAATAAAGAACAGCAAACAAGGACAGGAGGGTGTTGTGTGGTGGAAGAGGAGATGAAAACAGTGGAGGGATGGAGGGCTTTTTGTGCCATCTGTTCCGATAGAGACATACATCACATGCTACCCTCCCTCTCCTCCCGTCATCCTGATTGTCTTCATCTCTCCTCCTGGATTTCCCTCCCGTTCTCTCTCCTCCCTCTCCAGGCAGGGAAGGATATCAGCTGCACCCCCCTTCATATTCACACACTGACACAGCTTCAGACCTGGAAACTGCCCAGTGCTGATGTGACTGAATTTGGGAAACAAAGACTGGAGTCAAACCACCTCTCCACCCTGCATCCAACCTTTTCCTCTCTCACACCTTCACCCCGCTAGTGTGAGCACAAACGTGGCTCAGTCCCAGGCTGCTCATCACGCTGCTCTGAGCACCAAATTAACCAGAAAGAAGAGAGATAACCTTGTTTTATTCGCATGGTGTATGGGTTGGCTTCTAACGGTGGCACGAACGCTTCTTTCAGCCTACAGAGGATAAAACACGCAGCTGAGACCTGTCAAACATTCAGCCCTGTGAATCAGAAACCTTCTCTGTGCTCTTCGGGAGGAATTATGACCACAGTCAGACTGAGAGCCACAAAAACGCGTGATTAAAATAAAGTAAAATACATGAAATAAGGCGCGGATGTTGGATAAAAGTTGGGTTGTAAAAAGACGCAGAAGACACGTTCAACTCAAACGTTACTGTAAGAATAACCATGTCATTCACTCATAAAAACTGATCCATTCTCGTCAATACGACAAACTTAAATCATCATTCTCATGAAACAGCCTCAACTCTCTTATTTCTCTTAAACAACCGAGCGCTGATGCGCAACCGATGCGCGCAAAACCCACAGCATTCAAGAAGCGGACAGTCCTGCACTTTCCCAGATATATATGGTGAGTAAATAACACAAACAGCTGAAATATCGCTGAATCCAGAAAACAGAGGTCCCGTGTTTTCCCAGGCGGTGTGACAGAAGAATGAAGCCCCGTTTCAAACCGCCTCTCCGGGTCTGCGCTGCCCGGACTCGCTCCGTCTCCTCCGGGAAAAGTGAAAAAGCGCACAGCCTGCTCACCTTCTCCGGTTGTCCCGTACGAGTTGGAGAGAAGCAGGGCGACCTGAACCATAATCCCAGCGACTCTTTTAGTCCCCAGATCCATGATGAAGCGGCGGGAGGCTGCAGAGAAGCCCGGCGACTGCTGGAGGAGAGAGACGGCCAACCTCTCCTCTCCAGCTCCAAGAGAGATCTCCTCAAACCCGGCTGAGAGAGAGTGAGAGAGAGAGAGAGAGAGAGAGAGAGAGGTCAGTGAAGTGTACTGTGCAGTCTGTTGTTTCCTCCTGAATTCAGCAGCTCTGTGGTTGGAGGCAGCCTCTCTCACTCACTCTCATGAATTGTCTCACGCAGCACTCAGTGATGAGTAAGTTGTCACTTGAAAGGGTTTAAACTTTATTACCCACAAAGTGGAAACTGTCTTTAGTTTCACCACATGGTATTAATTAAAAGGAAACAATTAGCCAACACTGAGACAGAAAACACATCAACAAACAGCAGGACTTTACACGACAGAGATGGAGTTAAAACAAAATAAAGCCAAGTAATTATTATTATTATTATTGTTATTATTATTATTATTATTATATCAGCTGAATGCTAATAGCAATGTGCTAACCTGCTCACAATGCTAAATAATAATAATAATAATAATAATAATAATAATAATATAACACTGTGAAAGGAGCCCTGCTGCCTAATGAGTACTTTTACTTTTGATATTTTAAGCACATCTCGCTGTTAATACTTCAGTACTTTTACTTAAGTAACATTTTGAATTCAGGACTTTTCCTTTTAATTGAGTATTTTCAGATTATGGTATTTATAGTTTTACTTAAGTAGAGGATCTGAGTACTTCTTCCACCACTGCTTAGTTGCAATAGTGAATTTCTTCCACATGGTGAAAAGAAGTGACAATAAAACTGTAAAATGGCTGCAAAGCCACTACTTCTGACATTCATCTAATTAAATACAATTTAAACACTGTTGCAGTTTATTTAATTTGAAATGCAAAATGCACTTACAAGGTTCATTAAACTATTAACATCCACAAAGAGCTAACAACAAAAGTGGCTCATATTTGATGTGTCTGACTGCAAAGCTACGATGACAGTAAAGCTCTTGGAATAACTGCTGAACGTATGTCTGCATGGAATTTTATGCCAATCCATTTCATAGATGTTGAGATATTTCAGTAGATCATTGAAAACTGACCTGCTGGCACATGATGAAAAGTCGGGGATCTCCACGGTCATTGTGATTCATCCTCTGGGGACCTCTGCACAAAATTTCATAGCATCCATCCAATAATTGTGTAGATATTTCAGTCTGGACCAAAGCAGTGCGCCGACCGACCAACCAATCCTGATAGACTCACTAGTGTAGCTAAAAATCATTACATGAAAATGGAAGAGGGAGGCTGGGTGCAGAATTGTGTCAGTGAAGGAGATATAAGGATGCTATGCTATCCATTAAATTCATAAACCACAACCATTAAGGCAAAATAGGCGAAAACAGCTGGAGAAAAAAGCATTATATGAGTGAAGAGTTGCGCCACAGTTTCAGTGGACAAAGGAAACATGTAAAGGAATCACACCCAGCACAGACCAATAGGAGGTGGATCAGTGCGGAGCAGATATGAGTGGCAGTAACATCGTTAGGAAGTAGAAGTCTGCCGTGTTTCAGAGCAGATAGCAGAGGGAGTACATGCCTACGATGCCCCAGGGGGTTCAAAATCAGGTACTGTACAGATTGTTAGCTGTGAACAGAAATAAATGAGTCAGACACAGTGTGAAAGACGACAAACAAAGAATAGAAATAAGTAGGAGGCAGATCATACAGACCCCACGGGAAATAACATGAACCCACAGATGTGAGAAGACTTACATGATCCTATCCAGGCCCCGAGAGAGTCGAGCTGACTTATCATATATGATGGTAAATCGAATGACTGGAAATCAGAATAAAATAGACCGGACTGGCAACCAACTTTGTGGTAAAACCATATTTATGGGCGTTCGATTTTTGTGAAGGATTGTGAGAATTCAAGCACCAAGTGTTTTCAGCGGGGACGAGGTGTGAAGTCAACTTGAACCAAACTATTCTCTTCTTCAGTCTCTCTTTGATTGACTTCTGATCTACAAGAATCACCGACCTGCTTCTTCTCAGATTAAGAACACGATGGATGAATTCTTCACTCAGATGAGGTGAATCATGGCTTCAATGGCAGAATTTTCCCTGCTGGCTTGAAGAAATCTAAATTTGACTTTACATTATTCATGCTGATACCGTCATGGATAATATGAATGGCTGAAAGGTGTCCATTCAAATTGTATTACCTCAATAAAAGGACACTGGCTGATCTATTAAATTAGGTATTTTAAAAAGATGCTGGTTGTGATTAGCTTGAATTGGTTTGATTCCAATAGTGAGACATTTTCATTGGAATGAATGGGTACTATCAAGGAGACTGTAATGTAGTTCTTATCTGTGACGTACTAAAATGTAGTTAAGTAAGTTAAGTAAAGGTGAGTCATAAAAATGGTGACGTGACTCAGTAATGCCAGTTAGACAGCGATATATATATATATATATATAAAGTTTGCTAACATTAGATAACATTAGCAGTCAACAGGTCATGCCAGACCAATTACGGCTGGAGCAGCAAAACCCCTTAGTGTAATGAGCAAGTGTGTGTTTTATTGTAAAATGTAAGTTTTTAATATGGAAGATTGTTTTATTTCTAAATGTTACATATAGCCTCACTTTAAGGTTCAAGACTGGCATTTAAGAAAGCTCTAGACTCAACATATTTTCATATTTGTGGCGGAGAGGTTGTACATGTGACTGCAATTTGAAGCAAGACAGTCAGATTATATGCTCAAAAGCAGCATGGTATTTGTTTGTGGTTTGGGGTGGTTTTTATGTGAGTCTGAGAGAGAAAAAGTGTAAATGTGCACGCATGCGCGCGCTTTTCAGGACATTGTATCTTAAGAGCCGTGTACCAAGTGCTTCCATAACATGTACGAGCACGTTAAACCTTACATAATATTACGAGCGCCGTCCCTCAGTTTGTCTTTTGAAACGCCATAAACCCTGCTTTGTGCGTGCATTAGAGCTGGGTTATGTTGTATTCCGGCTGTCTAATCATGCACTGATTTACACCTGGAACGGCAGGTGAATGCAATTAACTAACTGCTTGGATAAGAAGACACCAGTCCTGCAGCTCCGATGACCACAACACAGAGCACATGTTTTGTTGTTGCCTGTTCACAGTGTACCGTTTGACTGTGTGATCCAGGGTTGTGTAACTTTATGGGAGCACGGGGACGCATCATGCTGTTTGTTTGGCAGGGTGCTGCAGTCTCTGTTAGTGCATGCTCGCATGTAGAGGCACAGAAAGGAAATCTGAACTGTCACATGGCATCTGCACAGGGCAACACTGCTCCATTGTTGCATGTAACAACTCCCTGATGTGTGCATTCTCACATCAACAGGAGGAAAGGAAGAGGGAGCGACATGGAGTGGCCTACTGTTGGTGTGTTTCTGATATTATCATCATCTGAAACAGCAACCACTCATAGGCTCAGCATGAATTACATCAGGGAAACCGGGTCATAAAATTCTCTGACACTAAAGCCTAGACCACACGTATACATTTAAAAAAAAAACCTGGATATTTTCCCCCTCCATTAGGAAAAAAAAAAATTCTGTTCATGCAACCTTCATCGTACAAAATATCTCTACACGTAGGAATGCAAAAACGATTTCAGCATGCTGTGCCAGGAGGTGGTGATAAAGTCTACAGCAACGATAAATCAAATAAGACCAAAAAAGAGCATTCTGAGCATGCGTAATGAACTTATTTTCCTTTGGCAGTAGTAACTTAAAAAGTGCAAACAATAGTAGGGATTTATTTATTTATTTGAAGTTATTGAACACCCATCTGGCACACGGCCAATGCTAACCACACGTAAACTAACCAGTCCAACTAACCAGCCTGTTATTTCAGACGCATGTTCATTACACGAAGCAACAGTGGGAATATGCAAATTAAGGTGATGACATCATCATGTCTCAAACGTTCCGTTTTACATGCAGATGCACAAGTTTTGAAAAGTTTGCACTTTTAAAAATCGCAGTTTTTGTGACCTAAAACATCATTTGCATGCGAACAAGACGCCCAAACGCAGGAGAAAATGTTCGTTGCACATGTAGTCAAGGCTTAAGTTAAAACAATGATGAGCAAAAGTCCCTGTGCTGCTGCTGCTGACTCTCCTGCCTGCAGCATGTGCAGAAAAATCCCCTGCTGATGAATATCTGCATCAGCTGTTCACGGTATGAGCTGTCTCTCTATCTTAAGGATGGCAGAACATTGACTCTGTCGTGCTGTATAAACATATAATTAATATACGGCTTTGACTTAAGTGTCGCACTTAAGTCACATTGATTCACTATGAATCCTTTGTTTTCTTGCTAACTGTGGCAGTTCTACGCATAAAAGCCAAATTCTTATCCTGAAAAATGCTGCATCATTTACAAAAACATACCTCACAGTTACGCATCAAAGTCCATCTGACTGCTCTGTGTTCAAATGTCTCCTAATGACATAACCTCACAAGACCGACACTAATGTGTATTGATCAAACTCACTGGGGCTGTTAAGTACACTGGACAAATAGATTATCAGCTATGTCTTTACAAATGGACAATATAGAGTATAGCAGGATGCTTTTCTACCTGACTGAATCCTTCAGATTCTCTTTAGATGTCTCAGTTTGTGGGATGTAAGCAACTGCAACACGCTCTCCTAAATATTTAGGAATTTACATTTTGCTTCCATTATCACAGAGCAGGCAACACACTGCTAGCAAAGGGTGCATGATTTTGAACATAAAGCCTATAAAAGATCCAAGTTTTCCATATTAGGTAAGTCACTTTTTAGACAGATACTCTGTGTGTTTGTTGGCTGGTCGGTTTGTTTGTTTGTATGTGATGTTTTAGTCCTGGAGTCCTGGAAACAGAATGTGGGGCAAAGCGATCTGTCTCCAAGCAAATAGTTCTGCAGATCCAGGCCAGCAATTGTCCCCGTCCTGTCATAAGCAGAGAGAAACCACTGAAAAATGAGTAGCACTCACATGACCTGACCGCATTCAGGCTCTGATTCAGTTTTGTTCACAGTTTTTTGGATTTGTTTTTTTTTTTTTTTTTCTGGCATAACTGCAACAGTGGGTTGAACAAAAAATAAAAACGAACATTTTGAAATCTAAAATTTATGTTCAAAACATTTTACATTAATATTTATTAGACTACTGAAGCATGCAAAGGTGTAGATTTGAATGATGTTGGTTGAGTAAACTTTAACGCATGTCACCATTCAAACAAATGAGTATTGTGGTCTTGTCATTCATAAATCACAGCTGCGTGCAAAATTCAGCAGGCTCAACTCTATTTGTAGATGCACGTGTGTTGCCAGTAAACTCCTGATTCATAAACACCCGCTCGTGCTGATTCAGAGTGCAAAAAGCACCAGGGCCACATGAACCCACAACATGTTTGTCTTTTATTACATAATGCAAATGTTCTCTTGTGTTTCTCCAGTCATAGGAAGAAATTAGCTGACTGGAAGGTGCTGAGAAATTAGAGTGAATATAACAACCGGCAGAAGCAATATTGTTTGCAGATTTGTGATTGAAATGGTTCCTGTTAATGCAGAGAAAAGGGAATAAACGGGAACATGTAACAGGTACATGTGAAGTTCCAGTGACTCATCAGCGCCCGAAATACTGAGTCTATTTCTGAACGCTTTGGCTATGAATACAGGCAGTGTGTTGCTCCTTGATATTTCCTCTGATTCTGCCTGAAGGGGAAACAAATGTGTTTAATAAAAGCAGACCTTGCTGTAGGGGAGTTTTGTTATTTTTCCTACTTGTGACATAAGGTCATGGATGTGTTTATGCCTTTTTGTGGAGTCTGAAAACTGTCTTGTGCATGAAGGTGCTAAAATAGCACATTCATTGAACGTGCTGCAATTTTTGATGAACGACAAACTGAACGTACCTGTTTGCAGTTAATGAAAATGAACTGGAGTGTCGTGTTTTACGTGATGTTGGAGAAGGCATGACCCGCCCTACTCACTCATGCATAAACCTAACCAGCACAACCAATGAAGGCAACACGTCTGGCCCGTCAGAGGCAGAGTAGGGCAGGTCATTCACCGTCCTGGAAAGAAAAGTGTTTGGCATGCTAGTTTAACTGGAAATTCAGATGCAGCTGTGAATATCTGAAGGAGTTTTATGAGCAAATCAGTACAAATTCTAACTGAAAAAAAGGGCACAGAAATTGTGACTGCCAATTCTGGAACAACTAATCCGAATGTCAGCCACATTGGCAGCAAATCTGAAATGACGCATCGAGTTGAAGCATCCAACCAGGGATTGAATTCCTGACTTTAGCTCCCCCAGTGGCAGCATCAAAAACGACAGCGTGGCTGACAGCAATGCGTCGTGCCACGTTTCATTTTTCTACAACAAAAACATCAGCAATCAAACTAATTTCCTTTCATCATATCAAAATCTGCACAAAGTAGATTTAAACAGCTAGCATTAATGTTTTGTCTTATTTTTACTGTGATCTGCTAAATCTAAACATTTTCTTTAATCATGTTTTTCTGACCAGTGTGTTTTCTCACCATATCTGTGGTCCTATGTAAACATGAAATGAATGATCAAATGAGCAAAAATGTCACCATTCAGACACAAACATGGCATCAATAAGTTTGTTTTTCTCTGGCTAAACAGGAAAGGTCATAAAACACTAAAAAAGCTGCAGGCTGTTAGAATGCATATGTTATCCCTCTGTTTTACATTGAACCATCACAGCACACAGATATGTTGAAAACACTGCAAACTTTTTCTATCTGTGCTGCTACTCCTACTTCAATCCTCCTCAAACCTCCCACTGCCCTCCTCTTATCCTTTGTTGCGACCACTGCCCACTTCATGCTGCCTCGTGTAGCTGTCATACCGCAGAACCACACAGTCAGTGCCACAGGACAGCTCAGCCTCTCAGCACCGTGTCTGTCACCATCCAGAACCATCTGACTAACATCACTCTCATATGCTGTCTCTGGTCTCATGGTCCCACATGACTGCAGTGCTGGGGCTCATACCGGTGGTCCGCCGACTGACGCGCACAAACCGATACGGTTTATATGGTATGAATGGGACCTGCCACTCTTATGAAATCTTCTTCAACAGGCCTTTTGTTTACTGTGGAGATTTAGAAGAGTATGAAGGAGGTGGGGGACTTATAAGAAGAATAGGAGGAGGAGGAGGTGGTGGTGGAAGAGGAGGAGGAGGAGGAGGAGAGCTGGCAGGACTGTGAGATCCTTGAAAGCAAACAAACTCTGTATGTGTGGGGGATATTATTTCTCCTTCTTGGGGGTCACTCATACCCCCTGCAAACACTAAACTGCGAACAAGGCCCACTCATTGCTCTGGACTCCCTCCAGATGGCCTTGTAAGCGGACCAGTTCTGGGTTCAGAGTATCTGTTCTCTGACGTAGAGAGGGCCATAACTGGGCAGCTGAAGCTGGGCAAAGTTTACGCTGTTCCGCTGCTAATCAAGACCTTCACCAGCTGATTATCCGGACGACACAGCCAGCCCCTCTGTGGGGCCCACACAGGGACGCTGGGTCCACGCGGCGGGGAGGGGGAATTGCCTCTGGCCTCCAGTGGGGTGTTCCTTCTACAGATGTGTTTGATGTTCTCTGTTGCCTTTTGTTGCATCAGCACAAGGCCGTCTTTGTATGCCCTGTGTACAGTGCTGCATAGTATCGGCAAAGTCTGGACTGTAGGATCAGCAGTGTTTCTGACCACAGGCCCATGTGGGGTAATGCAATCTGGGTCACATGAGGAGATTACTGGAGGTAAATTCAGGACGCAACCGCGGATTCTGTCACTTACTACTTTCTGCAGAGGAGGCAGGCTGTCTGTGATCACACCTACTAATGAGCATATTAATGTTTACTTCAGAATATTCTGCGCAAAGTATCAGGCGTGTCTGCTCAACACATGCATGCGGTATCATGAAACAGTCAGTAACCTGACCTTGTCTGACTTCACTGAACTCTCATTACATTTCTCCCAAGCTGAACCAAGATTTTGAAGTGGTTTGCAAAAACTGTCAAAACATAAAGTGGTGCTTCTGACTTGTGCAACCTTTATGAACACAGACTCTGATCTTTATGCTTTATTTGTCTGCACATTAAAGGAACAGCTCCTCATTTTGGGAAATAGGATTATTCTCTTTCTTGCCAACAGTTAGTCAGTTATGAGCTTGAGAGGCAATGAGCGGAAACTCCAGGAAGTCATTGTGCTCCAGCCAAAAAAATAGTGGAAAACCACAACAAATTTTTTTTATGCTTTGGTTTTTCAGAATCACAATCAGCTTTATTGGCCAAGTGTGTGTGCACATGCAAGGAATTTGACTCCGGGTTCAAACATTGCACTCAATGTACTTGATTAGGCAAATTAGACAGAAAGACAAGAAAAAAACCCCAAAAGACTGAACAAGATTTTTTTACCTTTTGGACAGAGTGAGGCTAGCTGTTTCCCCCTGCTTCCAGTCTTGATTCTAAGCTAAGCTAGCCAGCTGCTGACGGTATTGAGTGGTTTCGATC
>JAPZEA010000004.1:23942598-23953934 GCA_029783685.1 Heniochus monoceros | reverse complement strand
ATACCAGGCCTGCTCCGCTGCAATCTGCTCCTCTGTCTTCACCTGGTGGACAACAGGACAAGGAGAAAAATCAGTGGACAGCAGGGAGGAGGAAATGACTTTTTCCAAGCCACATCACTGGACCACTCACAGTAAAACTGAGCCTTTCTGAAGCTGCTCGTATTTCCAGTCTGATACTGGTACATGCTTCAAGGTTATGAGGGAAAAGCTTGTCAAGATGATGACCATGCAGTGGATGAAAGTGGACTCAAAGGTCTCAAAGTCCACTGAGCACTGCATGCTCCTTCAGGGCGGTGTGTAAGAATGTGTGTGTGCATATTTGTGTGTGAGAAATTTCAAGCCAGACAGATGTCAAAATATCAAGCCTCAGGGGTACGTGAAGGGAGTTCAACAGCAACCCTGTAACCAAAATGCCAGGGATTACCTCGTTTCAGTGAACACAAAGGGGGTGAGCGAGGTGGGAACACAACAACAATAAAAATCAAATAATAAGGAAAGAAACTGGACAGAAAAGTAAGATATTTGGATGTAAACCCAAAAAAACAAATGTAGTCATAACTATCTGAGGCAACAGCTCGTCCAAATGTCAGGAAGCCATACACACCTGGAGATGAGGAGAGGGGCTGTGATTAGCAGCTGACAGGTGAGCACTTGAAGCACTGAGGCGTTTAGAGATGAACTCACCGGTTAGCGTGTAGATAAGTAAACAGAAAAACATGGAGAGCACAGAGATGACCACCCAGTGGGAGAGCTTCTGGTTCTCCATGCTGCTGTAGATCGCTATACAGGCTTCATGGCACTGCAGACACACACAGGCATACAGATTATTATTGAGATCCGTTTTGTGGGATTGGATTTTTGTTTGGTTTTTTTTGTTTGTTTTCTTTGGTTTCTCTCTTGTATTTCCTACTTCACTCATGGCTGGTTTTGTAGTTTGAGAGTATGAATATTGATAAAATTAGCATACCTCAGCACATGTATATCTATGGGAATATTTGCTGCAGAGATGCATGCAGGCAAAAGCACTACATATGGTTGCAATTCAAATTATTTCCTCATGCTCCACATGCTATGTTTGTGATCCTACATTTCTCCTGTTTTTCTTATTTCACTTCTTTCTCTGTTACTCCTTCCTCTTCCACCCATCCCTCTCCTCCTTTTTGTTCTTCATCCCTTCTCTTCTCCTCCCTATTGTTATACCTTCGCTTTTTTCCCCTTTCTTCTTCTCCATCTCCTCCCTCTTCTCCATTACTCCTTTCTCTTCCACCATTCCATGTCTCTACCTCCAACTCCTTCTCCTCCTCTGTGTTCTTTGTCTCCTCTTCCTCCTGCAGGGCTGAAGACTCTGGCCTGCTCACCCATAAGGAGAGCCTCCCCATCCGGTCTCTGGTGCTGGGGGACCTCCAGAGGCCGGAGTCAGAGGCCGCCTACAGGGTCGGACCACTCCGTTGTCATGGAGACAGTAAGTCCAGCTCTGGTTGCCTGGTTAGGCATCTTTCCTGTTCTGATGTTGTTTTTTTTAATCAAGCAGCAAATAGAAAGTAGTAATTCTGAGATTATTTCTGAGAGATTAATTACTCTCGTGTTTGTTGTTGGTATGGAAATACAGGTTAACGTGTTTAACATTTCACTCCACCTGCCAATTATGTGATAAATTAATTCTTTGTACAGTACCTCAACAGCTCAAAGCTAATTATCATTAGCAGAACTGTTGCTAATGCATATTTCCTTTTAAGTTTGCACACGCTGATATTTGCTTCTCGTTAAGGTAGATTGAAGTAGCTCACAGTTTTTCCCTTTTTCAATTATTTGTAATTACAGGCATTCTGTATCTACCTGAGTGGATGGATAAATAAATGTTTGGCATGATTAATCAAACAATGCTGCGTAACAGAAATCATACCCGTGTGTAAGCTCATTAGTGAAACGTGTTGCCTCATTTGGTTAAGTGATTTCCATTTAAAGATCTCGACAGTGAGTTTTCATCGTGTTTCTCAGAGAACTTCTGGAACGCTGCGTTTTTCGACAAGGAGACGTCGTACCTCCACTTTCCCACCTTCCACGGAGAGCTGAGCGCAGACATCTCCTTCCTGTTTAAAACCACGGCCTCCTCCGGTGTGTTCCTGGAAAACCTGGGCATCAAGGACTTCATCCGGATCGAACTGAGCTGTGAGTAGGAGCTGGAGGGTGAAGACTAACTCCACATCACACACAGTTAAAGGAAATATGAGGGTCTTTTAAGCCCTTTACGGTGATGTTATTTATAGTATGGCAGCAAGGCTAATAGACTTTTATTTTTATTTGTGTGTAACTATTAGATATTTTCTCTCTTTTAACCTGATTTTTAGAGACGTTTGGTCCATTTTGAACAGTGAATACTTCTACTTCATTAAAGTGTCTTACAGCAGAGAATGAAAACATTTTCCATCTGTTCTCCCCTTAACTTCTGATGCTGGATGTAGCTGGTGGTTAAATTGATTATTGACAGACTGGTTTGTATGGAGTTTGTGTTTCCTCCTGGTGCTGCTTGCGTGTTTCCAACATTTTGTTCTGCTTTTGGTTGCATTGTTTGCTTTTTCCGATCAATTTTCTTCCCCCGCAGACCTCAGTTGAATGCACTGCGTTGTCATACGTGTATCCATGTATCCAGGATGAAATCAATACTAAAGGGAACTCATAATCATTACAGCTTTTATTTTTTGCACTCTTGTTTTTAATTTTACAGCTTTATGAACTGTCGGGGACATTTTAGCCGTGACCCTCCGTTAATTCCTGCCTCTTGTGTAATTCACACTTTAATGGTCACCATAGAGCGTCATTTAGATTATGACAGTAATAACCAACAGGGTGTTATTTGGTTTATGGGTGCCATGGAAATGTGGCCCGGTGTGAGATGTATGTTTATAGCCTACCATATATTGTGCCATTTAAAAGTTATCAGTAATACCCAACAAGGTGTCCTTGTGCTCAAGTGGTTATGACAGTATTGTGGATGATATGAGGTGCACGTTTATGGGCAGCAGTGGTCATTTAGAGCAGTTTATATAAATGGCTTGGATCAGTTATTAGAGTCCTTTTGAAGCTCTCTCACATCAGGTCACTTAGTTTGGTTTAATTTGCTTGGTTTTGGTTCTTCTCGTGTTGCATTTTAGACGAAGTTGCTTTAGAAATAGGGATTTGAAGGGACACACTGAGAACTTAATACAGGGACACTGCTGCACCAACAGTGTCTCTCCTCGGGGAAATCATTGTCACTGTGGTTGTTCCGGCTCTGAATACTGCTGCTCTGTTGCCAGCTTCCTCAGATCGCTGTGTAACTCTATGGCTGAGCCTGAGAACAATTTCAAAAATGAAGTTACTGTAGGATGCTGGGATATTGTTTCATCTTGTTCTGTACCCCCATAGTAATACATCCTCACCTTCCATCGGCTCAGCATGAAGGATGATGCTTTGCTTCGCCTGCACTCTCCTCCATGTTTTGCTGATGATGGAGAGCAGAGAGCCGAGCAGCCTGAGACGAGTAAATACAGACACTCAGCACTGAGGTGCTGTCCGTGGTGCTGAAACAGGCCAAGGAGCTGGCTGTGGTCCTGACTCATGATGCTGGAGCTCAGAGGGAAACTTGCCTGTGTTTGCACTGCATGGCTCGGCTCGGCTCGGCTCACTCTTATTTCGGTTTTCCACTGCCAAAAGCTGTGGGTAGTGCACCTGGTATCACCTCAGCCGAGGTTACAAACAATCCGTTTGTTAAGGCTTCAGTAGCATTTTAAGGTTGTGTTAAGTGTCGTAGCTGTAACTATATGTTATATCTATTTATATACTGTAGATTTAGGTAGTGCAATCACGGCAAAGTGTCACAATAAACAAGTGTATCACATGTTTTGTATGTCTTTTTTTTTAACAGATCTGAGGTCAAAACTAATTTGATGATAATGCTGCTACAACATTTCATGTGTCCAAATGTCTGTCTGGTTTTATGGTAGATGTAGCTGTGGAAAACAAAAACAAAATCTTAAAGTGCATTTCAGTAAATGCACTTTGTGTATTACAGCTTGCATAACCCTGGAATAGAAACTAACACAGAGTTGGCCTGATATTTGAAGGAATGTATCCAGAACAGCGTGCTGCCCATGCAGAGACTTATTTTGCACATCAGGACACTTTAGAGTGTTATAAAACATTTTGCATGAACACTAAGACGCTGTGTTCAAATCACCATCCACTTTATCAGAGTATTAAAGCAAAAGTACACATTATTCACCCTTTCAGATATCATTGGTATACTATACCTGTACATGTGTGCAGCATTTTATTGTTGAAGCTGGTAATTGTAACAGGTAATTTTAACAACAACAACAACATAATCTGTACCTGTACATTATATTTTAAAGATCATTATATGTTTTACATGTAAACACTCCATCTACTGTATGCTGTAACCACAGTGGTACAATATTTCCCTCTGACATGTAGTGAAGCATGGATATGAAGTAGTATAAAACAGAAATTTTGAAAGTACAGTTACCTCAACTGTAACTGTATGTACTGTATGTACTTAACATCTGACTGTAAAGTAGAATGTAGAAGTACATTTACTGGAATGAATGTACTGGCTGAGAGGGAGAGGCCCAGAATAGAACATGCACCAACCTGGGAAGTTGCCTGCGTGACATGTTTCCTTTCACACTGGAAGTTCTTCCACAGAATCAGTACATGACTTCTTGCCAGACTCTCTAGTCTTTTGTTTGTTGTTGTCCTGTGAGAACTGTACCCAGACTGCTTAGTTAGGAGCTCTGCTGGCGTTTGTGTTTGTTGTTTTGCTGAGGAAGAGTAATTAATCCACATCCCATGGAGCCCTACATTCCCCCCATCTGCTTGTTTGGTCTCTGCACACTTGAGTCCAACCTACCTGCTTGTTAAAGCTCCTCTTTTCGATTCCCATTTGTGGCATTGGCAGCTCTCAGACAGGCTGCAGGAGCTGTGTGAAAATATGCAGCCCTAAAGCGAAGATTCATACCAGCTTTTTATGTGAAAATACTGCTGCCTCCTTCAGCCTAAATGACAAAGTGAGGTTTCAGCAGCGTCCCATTCTCATTCATTCTAACACTGCGGATGTGTCCGAGGGCTCCTTTGTCCAGAAGAACTGTCTCAGCAGCGGCAGCCAAACAAAACCAATATCAAATTAATATCAGACCTCCATCTGGTTTCCATTTGCAGCCATCACATTTAAGTTTAACTGTTATTTTTAGGATCTGGCACTGTTTAATCCTAGAAAAAAAAACTTTTTGTAGAGAAGGATTTTGGTTGATTGACAGACCTGAATTTATCTCCCTGATTGAATTTGGTTCTGTGGAGGAAAAAAAAAAAAAGTTGACACTTTAATGAAAGCACTGTATTATCAGAAGCTTTGATTTGGAGAATTATTCAAAAATATCTTTGAAAAATGAAATATGTTTCATCAGGCAGCAGATTTTAGAGCGTGATGGTAGATGGCCAGTGAAATGGTTGGTGTGACAATTGAATATTCATCTAAATATGACTCACACGACACATTAATGATGTTTTTTCTCTTCTTTTCCCGTCATCCTCTGTTTTTCCATTACTACACCAATCACCCTTCCTTTTCACCCCTCTCTCCACCCCTCTATCAGCCTCCACTCAGGTGCTTTTCTCCTTCGATGTGGGTAACGGGCCGCTGGAGGTCCGCGTGGAGTCGAGCGTCCCGCTGAACGACAACAGGTGGCACCGAGTCCGAGCCGAGCGGAACGTCAAGGAGGCGTCGCTTCGATTGGACGAACTTCCTGCCGCCACGCAGGAAGCTCCTGCTGACGGACACTTCCACCTGCAGCTCAACAGCCAGCTGTTCATAGGTGAGGAGTGTGATGCACTCCTTTTGTTTTTTCAGCAAGGTGACAGAATTCTCCATAGTCTGGTTGTTTTGCTGCTTCTTTAAGGGGCTGTTATGATTAAAAAACAGCTTCTTACAGTACAAATGTTTGCGAGTGAGTTTTGGCATCAGTAGTCTCAGTGCTGGTGGGTTCAATGCCCTTTCTCGAGTCTTGTGGGACTGGAATGTCTCTTTCTGTCTCCACGTCTCTCAGGCACTAACTTCCACTCACGCTTGCCTTGTTTCTCATATCCTCTTGGCTCTCCGGAGAATCAGCAGTTCAGTGTTTCTGTCTGATCACAGAACTTTTAGTCAAATATATATATTTTTTGTCTCTCCTGGCAGGAAAATCTGTTTCCTTCTCAAGTTCAAAAAACATTTGCAGAGCCAATTTTTGTAAGAATTTGAAAGCTACATTGTTTGCATCTATGTTGTGTTGGTGGCAGTCTCCGTCTTGCCTGCCTTTGTCGAGGCATTGCAGTGTTTTCTAACACATTACTGCCACCAACTGTTGATCACTGGAACAGCATGCAACCAGGACTGTGTCCAGTCACCTGTGCTCATGTGACACCAACAAAATGGGGACCCACTCTTAAAAACATTGCTCAATAGCGCTTGTAGTGGTCAAAAACTTCAATGGGCACCTTTCAAAAAGTTTAGCTCATCTAACTATTCAACACTTAATACCTGGGCTGAGGCATCAGGCTGGAAAGGCACAGCAACCTTGGATAATAGATAAAATATTAACTGAAGACTAGCTAAAATAGTATTTCTCTGTGGCTGTTTCACGCGTGCTAAACTGTTATAGATTGATTTCTGCTAAGTGGTGATAAATACAGAAGATTCCCATTTCACACATTTATAGGGGATCCGGCAGCTCAACTCCCTCGACAGCTGAACCTCATGGAAAATGTGAAGTTCAGAGATCTTGGGCAGGTAGTTCAGGGCCTGATCCCACAGAGCGCTGTGTATCAGACTGGGAATAAATCCTCAGTAAAGGGCTGCTGTAAAAATATTGTCTTTTTCACATCTTAGTCTACTATTGGCTGACTCGTGCTGCCTGCTCAGCTGTATCGGATGTAAAAAGTGCTGAGTCTGCACTACAGGGCTTCTACTACTTCTCTATCCACAACCCTACAGCATAAACTCTTAATAGACTCAGATCCAAGCCCCAGGACAACAGCAAGTCCGACCCCTTCCTACGCAGTCCTACATACTCTTAAACAGAATATTTCTTTTCCTTTCAAAGTTAAAACAGCTATTGGCTAAATGCCATCAGCTGCTCAGTGCTACTGAATATGAAAGCGCTGAGTCGATGCTTTCTGACCACTGAACAATCATCATGTTTAATAAATAAAGCATGCATCAGGGAGCGCTAACGTGTGGTGTGATTTCTCACAGAGAGGGTCTTTAAATAATCTGTAAGTGAAGCTGAACCTGATTCATTAGACACTCATGTAATTAACCATCAGTGGACTGAAAATCTCTAATACTCGTCAATACTGCAGCCCTGTTTGTCTCAGCTTCATCACGCCTATCATTCAGACCCTCTGTTTGACTCCATCTGTAGACCTGCAGCACAAAAAAAATCCATCATTTATCATCCGGTTTTATCATTCTGCAAATATTATGTATGTCACTTCATATCAGTAAACACACACTGTGGAGGGAAAACAAAGCAGCAGTGATGAGATTGGCTGAAGGCAGCAGCAGCTGGAGGGAAATCGAGGTGAATATTGATTGGCTGAATGTGTTTCGCTGATAATCCGCTCTGAGGTCACCACCATCAGCCTGAACCTGTATATGTTTACCTCTGAATTATCACTGGAATAAGTCTAGTGGATTCATGTGTTTGAATGGAAATGTGCTGGTTTTTATTCCCAGATTGGTTTGGATTTTGATCTTTGAATTGAAATATTAGACTTGATGATCTTAATTTGACGTGCAAGTATGAAGAATTTCCACCCTCCTTGTTTAGACTAGTTTAGCATAGTAACAAATACAATAGATTTGCTGTTAAAGTGTCCTTGAGAAAGCTATTTAGGGCATCGGCTGCATACCTGAAATGCAAATGTAAAGCACACAATATGTATGTATGAATAAGAATTCATATCAGCTCAGCTTGCACACAATCATAAACCACAACACTGCTGTACGAGCTGTGTACGTCTTATTCATGAGCCGTAATCCTGCCTTCGATAAATTCACAAGGAGAAATGTGGACTTTTGTTTGGATTTCTAATCCATGTATGCATTTTGAGTAAATGTATTATCGCTTGCAGTGCATTTATGAGACCTTAATAAGGAACAGTGTTATGTTTTGTGAATTCATAAGTCAGAATTCCATAAACAGTGTATTTATGAGCCTTAATTATTCCTTGTACAGATTTATAAGGCAGTGAATTGCATTGTTTCAATTAATAACCCGTTTTATTGCCTCGCATGGATTTATAAACAATAGGATTGCTTTTCCAGTTTCTTTATTGCCTGATATTTGTAGGTGTAAAATATCCACACGCAGCAGTTTGAATTTAAGAGTTTTGCATTCATTGCAAGCAGCATTTCACATTACTTCTCGTATTGCCTGGTTTGGAAAGATAAGCTGTAGTTTATTGGTGCTTCATTGGCCTCGCCGTCAGCCGGTGTGCAGAGATATTTGTTTTCTGCATCATGCGAGTGGTGCCATAAGAAGCAGTATTTCCATTTCATTTAAAAGAAAACCTGCTGTGGTTAGACTGTTTTTGAGCTATCGTTTGACTTCAGCTTCACAAGTCATCAATGTTGCTGCAGGAATGTGATTAGTTCTGCAGGTATTTAAACCAAAGCATCAGTGAAATTTTGACATTATTATGGTGTTAGACAAAAGGTCAAAGGTCACTAAAGCCGGTATGATTCATCCTCTGGGAACATGAATGTCTCGCAATCGCAGTTCAGATATTCCTGTCTAGACAAAAGTTTTGAACTGGCTGATGGACAGACGCTGCGTCATGTTTTAGCTTAAATGATGATTAAAAATGACAATTAATTGCAGCCCAGTTGTACTCTTTGATAATTAATTCTGTCTGCTGTGTGTTTTATTGCATAATTTCTTGTTTTCATGTGTGCGCTGCTCCTCTCCCCTCAGCAGCGGCTGTATTTTCGGGAATGTGGCTGACACTCTTTCTCCACTTTACTTTCTGGGGCTGCAGGTCGAGCTTCTTTGTATTTTGAGCCACGCACTTTGATGATTGCTTTGATCTTCATTTCACTAATTGTTTTTCCATTCACCCTCACACCGTATGCTTCGTCAGTGTGCTCTCACGGTATGATCTCGTGTTGCGAGACTGTAACTGTCTTGTTAAGGCTGAGGTTGTGTAGGAGGTTGAAATTCCCACTGATTTTGAAGGTCTCACTGATAGCTTTGCTCATTTGGTCAGAGGTGGAGTTCATCTGCATTCAGATTCTTTGATCTTTGCTTTAATCTTTACTCCACAGATGCCTCATTACGCTTTTTATAAATGATCTCACCTTCCCAGACGTGACTCCTGTAAGAACTTCACTTCGTCGTCCTTGTCTTAGCTTTGGCTGTGCTGCCGGATATGAGGCTGATGAGCGGTACAGTTTGCATAGTTCAGGCTCTCCAGACTCTGAAGGTTTCACTCTCTGACTCTCAGATTAAGAGACTGTACGCTCGTGCATGAAAAGTACACAGTGGTCATCGTCAGTAAACCCAGAAACAAACTTCTTACGACAAACTAGCCCCACTTTTCACGAGCATAGTTATTTGCTTGTTTTCTGCATGTAAAGCATCCTTGGATTAATTATTATTATTAAAACCAAAGCAGCTGAAAACAACAATTCAATTTGAACTGATGAACAAGCCTGCGCAAACCAAACATTTTTTCCACATGGCAACATTTCAGCACTACACAACGTAATGCTGCAGTCAATCATCAGTTCTTTTGATTGTCACAGAAAAGACCATTTTCAGTAGATTAAAAGACGCTGTGCGTAACCCGTAGTCAAGAGTCTGTCATTTAAAGGCAAGCGGCAGCAACACTTCACTCACTTTTTTTTAACTTTGCTTTGTTCAGTATTGGAAACTGCTGTTACTCACATGCTGTAGTGAAGTGCTATGTTGTAGTTCAATAAATCATCTTTGTACTTAAACAAAAGACAACAGCGGAAGTTGACATTTTCTGACTCTTAAAAGTCTGTGTACATCAGTGATAATGGGAAACACAGCATAACAGAAAGCAGGAATATTGTAAATATACGAGGAGTAAAGTACAAATGTATTCATATCAACATTTTCTATTCTTGCTTCTTCTTGGTTCTACCTATTTGTAGATTATTAAAAATGCATGAGGATTTGGATCCCATGCAATTAAAATGGCTGTCTGATCTCTGACTGACTGAGAAAACATACTGAGAGCTTATGATTGCAGTCAACACACAGCTGTTTTATAAAATGGTGACTCTGAGCTCTCAGCTTAATTAAAGTCCTCCTCTCCTTGTGTCATTTTGCAGTGTTTACCTCTGCACTTTGTGGCGCCTCCCTGCTTCCAGTGATCTACAGTGTGGGACTCGTACAGTGCTTGTACAGTGTGTCACAGCAGAGAGGGACCGAGCGGCGCTCAGTGATTTATTGGTGTGAAAAGCTGCTGCTGCTGAACAGTAGGAAGTTGTCAGCTTTGAAGGCTGAGAGCAAAGTGCTGCCATGTCTGAACTCTGATGACAATAACAATTTCAACCTGTGATCTTTGCAGAAATGACAGGTTGTCAGGTTTGAGCTCTCGCTGTGTCGCCTCATATGAGATCTCTGTGTGTGTGTGTGTGTGCAAAGACGGGCGTGTATTTTCACGCTGTTTCACTGTCCTCAGGTTTGCAGCTATTTTTAAAGAAGATCTGACATATGGTGTGAAGAAAAGTGATTGAGAGGGAAAGAAATCTAGCTCTCTGCTGCACATAGACAGACGTATGACCAGACACACAGTCAGACAGTCAGTCAACAGCTAGAATGATGCTGTACAGACAGACCTAAAGACAGCTGATGAAAGTCATGCCCCCGATTCTGTTTTCCACCCACAACTTGTTGCCTCATTCCCGTTTTATTGTTGTGTCATTTCATAAGAAGGGTGTTGACAGTTTGGAGCTTCTGAGAGAGCAAAGGCGACGTGGATCTGCTGTAGATGACATGAGGAGAATGAAAACATGGAGACTTGTCAACACACAAAGAAATAACAGAAAGGTTGGGACAAAGAGGACAGACACAGAATGTTTGCTCCTCCTTTGTTCTGGAAGAGTTTACTTTGACTCCTACATGCTTTGACTCTGTATGCTGCATCGCTAATATCACAAGCAATCAAACTGAATGCCGTGCAACGTTTAAATGTTTGCAGGAGGCACAGCGTCCAGGCAGAAGGGCTTCCAGGGCTGCATTCGCTCTCTGCAGCTGAACGGCGTCACC
>JAPZEA010000004.1:23806559-23820053 GCA_029783685.1 Heniochus monoceros | reverse complement strand
AATAAACAACCCACTGCGGTTCTTTAAGTTATTTTAATACCAAATGTTCCTGTGAAAATAATCTGGTTCCTGTGAAAAGGCATTTGAGCATGGTGAGAGCATATACCGTGGTACATGCCTAAAGAAACATTTTCCATTACTGTATACAGTGGAACGTCAGTAAGCACATGCAGGGCTATTTTAGATTAAAAGCCTCTTCCAGTAGTGTCCTGTCTCGACAGCACAGACTAAAGAAGTCAGTAGCTTTGAGTCTTAAAACCTTTTCATCAAACAAGTGACAAGATCAGTAATTACTGTGATGTGCACTTATTTCCAACAAGTGGCTGAGCTTGAATTTTCTGCAATCAAGTGAGTGAGAATTATTCACACTTGACAGGTCCTCTGTCTTTCCTGATACATATTTACTCAACATCCCTTTAAAAGGTGAATCTCCAGTATTTGAAATAAGTAGAATTATCTATTTTCCCAAACAGCAGATTTTACAATTTGAGGGCTGTCAACGATACCAAGATACCCAAAATACTTAGTTTACTATCATGTAAGATGTAGAAAAGCAGGAAATCCTCACAAACAAGAAGCTGAAAAACGTTAAGGATTTTTGCTTGAAAACTTACAAATGTTTAAACAATTATCAAAAAAGTTGACAATTACTTTCCTGTCAGTCAACTAATCACTTATTCTACAAGACGTTTAAGCTCGGTTTGACGACTGAATAACAAAAATGGCTTTTTACTGAGGGCAGGAACAATATGTCAGTACAGAGACAAATGTAGAAGTCATTATTAAAGTTAAACTGGACTTTAACTTTGTTCTTTTTCACTGTTTTCTTTTGTTTATTTCATTATTCTGCTCCTTCTCTCCTCTCGGCGCCACACTTCTTTCCGTCTTGGCGTTGCTGCACCTGTTTCTTTCTGGTTTACCTTTGAGATGTGTCCCAATTTTAATGGAAGCGTATCAAAACGAGTAGCCTATCATACACATGCCACACTCCGCTTCAATGACAACATGCGCAGGACTACGGCTCGGCTTAGTCTCCACTGTACAGCAGCCGTATCTGCGGCTCGGTAGTGTGCCTGGAGGCAGGCAGCAGGTTTGGGCTGAGTTTTCACGGATTTCCTCTGAGCTCGAGGATCCGGCGGCCTCTGTTCTGCTTCTCAGGCGGCAGGAGAAAGAAGAGAATGGAGGATGGCAGGATATGCAAATTGTGCCACCACCAAAGGAGAGGGAGAGGAGTTTCCCACCGGCTGAGTGTGAAAGAGTGCTCCCCCTCTCCCACACACACACACACAGGACTTTGAATGGGAGTCTTTCTTTTGACACATACTGGTCTGCATGCACACATATCCAACACTGTCAAACACACACATCAACACAAACATGTAGAAAATCATTTAACAGTCATGCAAAAGCACACGTGCACTCATATATGGGAGTTTTAACACACAAACATGCATGATGTGTGGTGGGATGCTGGTGAGGGGCCGCAGCACAAACACAGCTCAGCCCTGGTTAGCACCACAGTACAGATTAAAGTTTTAGCTGTTAGCTGCTAGGGGAGCCTCCTGAATGCATGAATATTCAGGTGGTTTAATGAGAGCGATGAAAGGCAAAGCAGGTTACTTGTGGAAATGGGTTAGGCCACCTTTAAGAACAGTACTAATACGAGTTTGGCAGTTCCTCTGAGATTTTATGCACCAGCGGCGCTGGAGGTAAATGTCAGTTTTGGTTCCACGTTTGGCTTTGCTTCGCGCGTAGGTGGCAGTGAGCTGACTATGTCTTCATAACATCAATTTTAAACGGCATTGTAAGTTTGGAGGAGTTGGCTTTACTCTAATCTTACTTTAATTAAGCACGGCAGACTGAACGTAAAATGGATCCTTTCTGCCACTCTTCTGAGCTCTTCATTCTTAGCATGACACATCGTTCACGTGTCACATTTTTATGAGGGCACAGCAGCTTTAAACTGTGAATGTCTTTCATTAAATTATAGCAACAAATCCAAAAGAACAGACACTAAATTGCTGATTTTTTTGAAGGCTTTGACTATTACGTTGACTAACTACACCAGCCATCTGCAGAATGAATGAAGTACTCTTCTGTGTTTTGATATTATTGTGAACATCCTGATTTTGTTAAGAGTTTTAAATGTGGGAATAGACCTATTTCTGCAGCCTGGACATAGAACAAGTAATGGATGACGATGCCACCTGAATTTGTTTTTCTCATGTTTTTAAAGCACTTCTACTCTTGCAGACTTGATTCAGTTAAGGTGTTTAGTCCTAAATTGATCAAGTGGTGCACAGACTGGCACTGGACAAATGATGAACGCCATGTTCAGAAAAACAAAAGTGATGTCAGTAGAGTTCACTATCAAATGCACACACCCTTTTATAATGATTTGATGGAAAGAAAATAGCTATTGTACAGTATTTTCCTTGTGTACTTTTGTGTAATCTTTATGCAGCACACAGTAAATATGTCAAACACTGAAACTGCCACAGGCCTTCTCACATGTGTTTTCTGGTCCAGGGCTGCTCCATCGACCTCTGACCTCTCTGTGGAAGACCGGGAGGGTGGGTGACTCTGTGGGGAGGGGGCTACCTCCTAAAATCTGAGTTGTCAACACTTGTGATGCACACAGCTTGTAGTTTTGAGTATCAAAAGCCACGCTATCACATATTTTTCACATTTATTTAAACTCCTCTGTGCCGTGCAGCCTGAATGACATAATTAGTTGCTCTCAGTTTCATTTCAGATCAGAGGTCAGCGCACCATTTCCCTTCAACCTCGACTAAAAATAGTCCCCATGTTGCACGTTGATGAGTTGCAGGGGCAAATCACACCTGCATGACAGCAGGTCGTCTGTGCTGTTGTGCTTATGTTTTTAGGCATTTGTAACTTGACTGAAGCTACTTTCTGAAGATGTAGTTTTGTTAAAACTGATTGTGGCTGTTTTGTGTGGCGTAGTTTACCTCAGCAACTTCCCAACACACCCTGAACATCATCATCAGATAAACTTATTAAGACAGCTGATATTTTTCTCTTCATCTCATTCTCGTTAAGCATAACTTCCATGTTCACTTTATACTGCTCTTACCCATAGTTATATGTATTTAGTTGAATAATACTAAAACTTGCTGTGTATATGATGAATAACATGATCCAGGCTTGGACTCTTTCATTCAAAGGAACACTATGCAGGAATTGTCAGTTACTGTAAACAGTTATCAGCTCTGTGTCTGCCATTTTCATGTTTTCCTCTTGGATGCATGCTGCTTACGGTCTGGTACCTGGTTGCTACCTTTTTATAAAGTCCCGACCTCACCTGTGCACCGTTACTGGCTGGGGCTACACTCCCACTGCCCAAAGGTTGCAGCCCAGAAACATCCCGACAGCAGAAAAACTATGAGGAAAATAAGAATACACTTCCAGTGTGTCATGAGTGATGACTGAGAGGGATTACTTTTGTATGAGTCTATACATTGTTTTTTTGGGAAAATACTGTTTAGTACACCTTTAATTTAACCTGCTAGAACTGCATAAACCATGTACAAGGCAGACTCGAGTGTGTATATTGTTTAAACACCTTTAAAGCTGAGGCGTATGCCTTTATTAGGCTGTACTGAGTCATCTTTCCACGCCTGATCTGTCAAGGTGCCTTTATCGGCCAACATCATCTAATTGAAAGGCAGCAGCAACAGGAGCGGCTGATTTTCCCTTGCAGGCACCATGTTAATGCATGTAAATCCAAACAAGCAGGCCTGTGTTGTTATGCAAAGCCTGGAGGAAAGTAGCAGTTTCCCACCTTGATGCTAACACACACACTCTCTCTGACGCAGACACACGAACACAAGTACACACACACACTACTCAATTAGTCACAGAAGCAGCATCAGTCGCCCTGACGCACCTCCCCCTCTGGACCATAAAAGGCAATGGGAGGGGTTAATGCTGACTTGCTAAAGACATCCTGTAGTGCTTTGTCATTCCACAGGCCCATTTGTACAAGGGAAAGAAAGCGCGCACACACACACACACACACACACACACACACACACACACACACACGCACACACACACACACACGCACACGCACACACACACATACACAGCTCCAGGCTCTTTAGCACAAGGAGAAAGTACCATGAATGACCAGTGGTCGTGGGTCAATTAACAGCTACTGTTGACCACAACCAATTTAGGGCTGTTTCCCACTGAAGCTGCATCTCTCGAACATTTACAATGCACTCAAAAAAAAGCATAACTTAAAGTAAAAAAGAAAAATCACTAAACCTTCATACAAAAAACGGCTTCTATATTTGACAAGTATAATAACACAGATTTAGTCTAATTGCATTTACTAAATATGTTTATACAACATCGTCACATCTATTATTTGTTATCAGCTAATCAAATGAGTGCACCAGGATGAACCCAGCCCGTTAGCTACAAATTAATGCTTAATATTATCTCAGGACACTCACACATGACTCCTCTGCTCTGTAGAACAGCTGTAACTGGAGCACCACAAGAAAATTGCTCATTCATACAAAAACAAAATACAGACACACTGCAACATTTACATTTAACCCTTTTTTTCCTTTAAGAGAGTGTGATTATATGAGGTTTTGGAGCCACGCCAGTGTGTCATGCTCTAGAAACACTGGTAAACACAATATAGTCCTACATGACGAACTACACAGCACTGATTTGGACCAATAAGCTCAGCTGAAGGGCCATAGTCCTTATGAGATGATGCAAAGTTTGCTTGTACGACAATCAAGGCACTAATAGAGCATTACAGCTTCAGCATCTACAGAGGAGAGCTGCATAAATACCAGACACATGGAGAAAATGCTACTCATCTACGCATCAAACAACAGCAGGCTGATCAAAGAGCCTATCACCAAAGAGACAAGAGTATTCCTTTAAAACAGTCATTCAAAGCACTTTCATACCAACAAAAGTCTGTTTCCCTGATCTGATATAACTTAAAAAACAGCAGTCAGTGAGCAGTCATTGAAAGCTGTTGTAAACACTACACTTGTCTGTTAATGCACCATTATCACTGCCAGCGAAAATACTCCATATAATTAAACCAAAGGTACATTTGAGGATTATTATGATGCATGAAAATGAACATTTTTAGCATAGCTTTTGCTCCGTAACCATAACTGGTTCCAAAACAGTGACATTTTACTTAAAGGTCCCTCTAGTAGAGCTATGGAGCTGTTTTTCCATGAGTGGGTGCTTGTTTTGTTAATCTTGTGCACACACGTGTTGCACAAGCAATACACAGTCCAGCCAATGGTTTCACACTGCTCCACTGGTTTACAGGTGGTAAAATGTGCCAAAATATTCTGCAAAGTGTCAGCAAAGACAGGGAAGAAGAAGACTGCTAGCTAGTAAAGGCTGATATCAACAATGATGGAATTAAAATGCTTAAAAATTGGCTTTGCAAATGGTTTCCGAGGAGGAAAATGCATTCACAACATTTGTTAGATCACAAGCAGGTTTGTTCATTTACAGAAAACTCCACAGTACACCTTTACACAACGAACTCTTTTCTTATTTCTAAAAACCCTCTACAGGACAGGCAGAGAGACGCTGGTGAAGGCCCAGGACCTGGCACGGTTGCACGTATGAGAGGTCCAAGCCTGGGAGTAGGCTGCTGTGTTTATCCTGTCAAGGTATGTTAACACCAGGCCGCATTCCTGTAGTCCCTAAATTGCAGTGTTAGATTACAGCCCATCTGAGAGCGCACTCGTACACACACAAACATGCAGCACTTTAAAGCAAGAGAAAAGGCATTGGATGACGAAGCCGTGACCAAAGTGGCAGCAGAAACAGGCGGCGCGCACGGACGGCGACACCTGCCATTTACAGAAGTGCAGAACATGTGGTGGAGCTGAAAACAACTTCATTAAGGCTGTACCTAAGGCTGTTTAGCTCGAAAACAAACAACTTCATACTTTGCTCACTTTTCTTCTTCACAGGGATGTAAGTATAAACTTACTTTAAAAACATACAAGTTAACTGTTTCATAAACTGTGCATGCTGCCACAACTCACTCTAAATGTACAGTGTGATCTGTGCTAAGGGTTTAATTAAGGCAAAAACAAGGACAGTAAAAGAAACGTGAAGGTCGGTGGGGGTCTCTGCAGGCCTTTAGCTTGATGACACTCATCATTTGCCGGGCTTTTATAACACCATGTTTACAGCAGCTGCCTGGAGGGAAATCATCTCTGTAAAGAAGCAGACCAAGGCCAACTGACTGTCAGCTATCAATAACACCAGCCAGGTTAGTTTTAGCTTGTTTATATAGGTGAGTCCAATGCCATCTGAACTTAGATGGCACACTAAAAGGGCATAGAGACACATGAAAATGAATCTCAGCCTCCTCTCAAGCAAACTGCAACGTTGCTCATAGTGAATGAGATCAACTACAGGAAGTTAAAATACAAACACAGGTTAATATGTCCTCATCGTCTCCTTTGTGGCTGTGTTTTTGGTGAAGGACATGTATTTT
This sequence comes from Heniochus monoceros, assembly GCA_029783685.1. Classification (NCBI taxonomy): domain Eukaryota; kingdom Metazoa; phylum Chordata; class Actinopteri; order Chaetodontiformes; family Chaetodontidae; genus Heniochus; species Heniochus monoceros. Next base: position 23,813,524 of record JAPZEA010000004.1, on the reverse strand, counting down.
TGTGAACCTTCAATATATTCAAAAGAGGCAAGTTGAAACTTCTTTAGGTGGGTCATAGGTGATGCACTGAATAAGTTAAAAGGTACCAACTGGCCAGCTGACCAGGCTCTTTGCAAAGCGATTGACTGAATAAACATTAAATCTGTTTTACAGTAGAAATGTATACATGGTTTTAGGGGGAGTTATTTGTGGGAGCTTTTTCTTGGCACACAACAATAGTGCACAGCCTGCTGAAGTTTTACCATCACATTGACAGATTTGGTACCAGGGCACCTGTACAGGGATCAAAACCATAATTTTGTTATATTTGGTTGGATTTTATATTTTTTTAAATAGTTGTCTGGTACAAAAATACTCAGAGCAGAGACCACTTTTTCCTGTCTTGATCTGGCATGTTTGTACAGAGCATCTAGCCATAGTTTCAGTTGGTCCATCTTGTGGTCGCGGCTGTCTGTAAAGACTAATATTACTAATATTACAGCGTGCGCATAAGGAGGCAAACCATATTTTACTTTCACTTCAAACTGCTTTGAGGGCCAGTACAAAGCTGGATTTGCTTCAGAACTGAAGCTCAATGATGGTCAATATCGACTTCAAACCGTTCAAGCATAAAAATTATGTTGCTTTTCTCTTTATTTTGCTAGTCAGCCTGTTGAATTTGGTGTTAGCACGTCCCGTGGCTAATATGGCCAGTAGCGTCTATTATAGACCCACACGCTGGAGTAGTGTTGGTGTATTTAATATTGAGAGACAGTCCAGAAGAACTGTGTGGACATTAAGCCTCATTTGAAGCCAATGAAATAACCAGAGTATAGGTTGGAAGTGAGTAACTGTTTTTTCACATTGCTTTTTGCGTTGTCTCACATAGACTAAACGTCATCTCCACACTTCATACTGTAACACAAGCTCAGCTTTGTTGTTATATGAAAGCCTCTTCTGCTGCATGCTGCGTTGTTATGTGTCTTTTGCAGCTGCATATAAATCTAGATGTAGACATGCCCTGTGGTACACCGACTGTTTTTCTTATATAATATACTTTGTGTTTTCACTGCCAAATAAATGCTGTTGAGATGCATAAACCTACCACTCGCCTTACAGTTACTGATTAACCTACATTATGGGGCAGGTTACTCCCTCCAAAACACATGTAGGCCTATATCTCATTTTCATTCCTATCTGGAGCCAATAAACATCCATTTCTTAATAAGTTTTTCTTTCTTAAGATACGTTCCCTTACACTGCCAATAGAGCAAAAAGAGGTAGAATCATGTTTTGAGTGGAATATAACATTTTTCCTTGTAATACTGTGATGTAACACCACAGAAAAAAACAACAACCAACACTGTTGGTCTCGAGGCTTGTTGGAAGCACCAACAGCCTTCCTAGATCTGGCCGCCCAGCCAAACTAAGCAATTGGGATGAAGGGCCTTGGTCAGACAGGTAACCAAGAACTCAATTTTAACTATGAATAAAATCCAGAGTTCCTTTTGTGGAGATGGGAGGGCAACCATCAGTGCAGCACTCGACCAGTCAGGCCTTTATGGTAGAATGACGGAAGCCATTCCTCACTGAAAGGCACATGACAGCCAGCTGGGAATTTGCCAAAAGGCAGCTGAACGATTCTTAGACCACGAGAAGCAAAATCCTCCGGTCTGATGAAACAAAGATTGAATTATATGGCCACAATTCCCAGCGGCATGTGCAGAGGAAACCAGATACTGAGCATCACCTCATGAATACCATCTCTACGGTCAAATCCTGCTGTGGGGATGTGTTTCTGCAACAGGGACCGGGAGCCTTGTTAGGATTAGGGCTGTCAAAATTGGCCAGAAATGACGCTTGAATATTCCTTCTAAAAACACACACAGGTATGAACCAATTTAGCTATATCTATTTTTGCACATTATGTCCATAAGCGGGAAAACCAATACAACAAGAGACATACTACTTGTATGTTATTTTAACATAAACATATCTTTTAAAATATTTACATACCTACACATTACAAAATAAACAAATAAAATAATGTGCTATGACGTGTGGATGAATTATTCAATCGTGTCAGTTTCACCTACATTGCATTTTCAATTAAAGTAAGTGATGTTGTAGTGGAGTTTCCATGTGTCCTGGAAGATTTCAGTGTCCTGAAGAAATGGGAGAAATTCTAGTCAAATATTATCTGATTATGGACCCTTCTTTCCCATGATTTTATAGCCAAGTGACTAATGGAGACAACAATTTTTTAATTTTTTTCAGTACTGAGCGAGAGTGCTGCAGCTGGCAGTCACAAAATGGGCTGAAATGTAATCCCTCTGGCCGTATGTCCACCATCAGTGTACATCCACTAAAAGTGTGTGTTTTTGCCACTAACAGGCTCACATGTAATATGTGTCTGACAACATTATGGGAAAGATCCTTGCAGAGATAGTTTTTGTTAAAGAGTAAGATCTGTTTTGTTTATCAAGAAACAGATGTTGTATTGCTTTCCACTCACTTTAAGACTGGAGCAATTTAGATCGATGTGGTTAGGAGTCCAGTTGACCGCTTGTGTTTAGATTTCGTTACTACCTATGTCACTAGATGGTCAAAGGACCCCATGCACAGTTATTACATGTTGCCACGTTTGTTTCACACTGGCTAACAGCTAGCTAAGAAAACAAAACTGTGTCAAGAACTAATATACAGGTACGGGATATTTCAACTGTTGAGATTGAAAGGACAAAATCATTTGCGACTTGCAGATGAATGCTGGACAAGATGAAAAAGGAACTTATACTCCACGTACATCAGTGCTTCTCTCCATTTTTTTTGAGCGCTGATGTGCTGTAACCAAAACACCTACAGTGTCCTGAAAAGAAGAGGTGTGTTCCTGTTACGTCCTTATTGCGGACACATTAGGACGCGTTGGCGTTTACACTACAAATGATGCGTGGTCACATGCCTCCTGAACCACTTCAGCGAGTGGTTTGAGTGATCGGGTCACAGTGCATCTTGGTGGTCGTTTACACTTGTATTTAGTGCTGTCCGCCTGTGATCCGATATCCCAAGACGCACATTAATGTCAGATGTAAACATGGTCTCTGATGCTGATGGGATGGAATCTAGTCCTTGTCAGAGCTCTCCTGCTGACACAGCTGTTAGCTGTTATAAACAAAATATTCCTATTGAGTCAAAAGAAAGTACAAAATGTCAGATATTTGTGAGTTTGTAAGTGGGTTCACTGTCTGTGCCAGTCAGTGAACTTTTATGATTTTATATATGGCAACGAAGTGAACATGAAAGCAAGTTAAAAGTGAAGGGAAACGAATTAACCGGTCCTGTTAAATTTTATACATTCTGTAAAGTAAACATGATTGCACACCTGAATTCCTAATTCATAAAAGATGCAATGCTGAGGCAGAGGCTTTTCAGTATACATGAAACCATTCTGTAGCATTAACATGAATAATTCCTCACTGTGGTAATGACATGCATAAAGCAAATTCTCATGTTCTGATCTAAATCTAACTGGGCTTTTAGATAAAGATCAAAGACACCAAATCTTCCATCTGTTTCTCAGACACATGCACTCTCAACGTGCACACACAGAGATCCTGCATTTCAATTGACGGTCTGAACCACAGAGGGCCTCACACAGTAAAAACTTTAGGATGGGCCTAAATATGAGGTGATGCAATCTATCTGACACATCCTTCAATAGGTGTGATTGGAGAAGCTAACTATTCACTTTTTTTTCCTGCTTGAAGCCTGCGCTTATGCCTTTTCCCTCTCTCCCAGTGCCTGGGTGATGAGGGTGCAGTGAGCATTAAAGGGCTGCTTTGAACAAAAAGATTCAGTATGAAAAGGAATGGGATATTAGGCACCATGAAGGGATCGTGGAGCTGCAGTTCTCCCTCCCTTGAAGCTGTCATATAATTAGATAAAGGTAGACGCTCTGCTGCGAGTCCATCCCCGTTGAGAATTCCACGCGACCCACAGGTCAGCCCATAGATGGAACGGCAGGAGAAATGCAAGATGTTTCTACCTTCATGTCAAGGTGACATCACCTCACAACAATGAGGGAAAGAAAAGAGAAGAACACTCTAAGAATATTGTATGAGGATAATTTAATGATAAAAGGGAAAAAAAGGATTCGTGGGCACATCTGTAAAGGTAAAAGCAGGCACATTGAAGTTGTCTCTCTCTTTCCCCCATGCAGCCAGCCTGCTGCACTGTACAAGTCACAGCTTTTGAAAGGAAATCAGGGGTTGTGCTCACCTCTATGGCGTGGAATTTTTTTTTATCAGCCTCTACTAACAATTAAGTGAGAATTTGTTCATAAAAGCCATGTGGAGAGGCAATGTGAATGAAGAATATTTGGTTAAAAATTTCTTGACATCTGTAATCTCTCACATCTTGGCAACTGCTGTTCTCTGAGAGCAATCGATGTAATGCTCACTGAAATATCTTTTTCTAAAAATCTCAAAATATAAGTGTTCTTTGCCTCAAGTTAGACACCCCGTGTAGTTCAATCAATCCCGGAGCCTGACATGCTTTAATAAGCATAGGTGCACATTTTCCACTTTCAAATCTTTTGCCTCATTCTGACCCAGTTTTCACAAACCTTGTGTGATATACTGACAGGCAAGCCCCTCTGCTGCACACGAAAATGCTCTGAAACTTGTAGAATTGCAGGCAATGCAGGCCTTTGGGCGTTTGTTTTCTTTGGATAAGTGATATAAAATCTTGGTTATTCAGTACAGCAAACCCTGGAAATAAATCCAAAATCTTGTCTAAAACAAAATCTTTCATATCACTTTTATGTGTCACTTGATACGTGAACTTGAACAATAACAAAACCCAAAACAGACGGAAAATTAACAATCTAATCCATGATGATGTGAGGGTGCTTTGGTTCACTGTGTAGGAGGATGAATCTGTGAAATTATGGAGCATTTATTTGAAAGTTTATCCTTGAGTGAACTTAATATCTTCATAGTGCTGAAAATTGTGTTGTAGAAAATGAATCCACATCCTCAGTGCCCATAAAAGTGATCCCGCATCTACAGCTGTTCTCCAAAAAGTTTTAGTAATTGAAATTGTGCTGTCGATTTTAGTCTTTGTTTCTACGCTTTAGGGAATCTTAAGTACATTAATTCAAAATTAGCTCTCCAATATCATAATAATAGCTGCTTAATAAAACCGTTGTTCTATTCATTAGCTTGAGGGAAATCTTTACAACAACTCAAAATGTAATGTAAGTGAAATTTATCATGTGGTAAATGATATGAAATAGGATTGGAGCGGAATGATGGTATATACCATGCAATGGTAGAAATGTGTCCACAGGTAGAGATTTGGCAACCGCAGAAGCTATCCCTTAAGCCATATTTAAACACTGTGATTCACAGTGTATGCACCGCTACGTGCTACACAGCGAGCGAGTGGGCATGTTGATGACACTGTACAGAGTGTAGCTGCTTCATACTCTTTTTTGTTTGCCTGTATACTGTTTTCCACTCTTTCATTGACATTGCGGATACATGTAAGCATTGATATTAACGCAAAAACAGCCATCATTACGGATAAGTCCTCTTCCTCCTCCTGCACACTCTACCAAGGCGCCACCCCTCAAGTAAACCAAACGCAGTATTTCCAGTAAGTGGGAAGGCATCTGACACGGACAAATGAGCTACAATGTTCGGACCTGATTGTGCAAACGCTGGCCAGAGGTCATATAAGAAAACGACTTTAGTATCTCTGCTATATATTCAGGGTGGCAGCACGATGTAGCAATCCAGCTGCCTCTCAAGGTCATGTGATTTGGGCAGCAGGACTGCTTACCACATTCTCACGTGACAAGAGCCACAGTTGGTGGCAATAATGCACATCTATTACATCTCTGTTGTTCTCATTTGGAGCCTTAAAATTTCCATTTTACTGTTCGAGTTGTTTGTTTTTAAACTCAATTGCTGTCTCATGTGTGGCAGTTTTTGCTTGCATGGAAGTTCCAAATAAAAGAAGAAAATAATCAAATGTGATGAAGCATGGTACAGTATGGTTATTTTAAACCATTTCTTAATTGAAATAACAATTACTATACAGTGATACAAATTACATATACTGTAATGGAGGATTTTGGCCATATCACCCTACCCTACACGCATGTTATTCCAGAAAGTCACAGCTAGAGACCAATGACAGCCAGGCAAGTGGTGCGCTCATCCAATAAAGTGTAGGCAGGGTTTATGTTGATGACTCAGTGAAGCAGATAACTGTCAATCATCTATTGTATAGCAAACTTTGACTAACGTCCCATTAAGATATGTTATGCATGGCACTGCCAAACCACAAGACGCAAAATAAAATTTGTAGATTGTTTTGCAAGGCCTCCGCTAGTCTTGTTCACAAAAGTCTTTGACTCACACCGGGCAAGGACATTTGCTCCAGCCTATTTTGCTGATGCATTTGAATTAAATAGAAGCAGATATTAATGTGCTTTATAATATGCTTTATAACATGAACAAGCCCAAGAGCCATAATGCGCCGATTATCAGAGGCAGTCTTTTTAAGATCTGCCATGTGACTCCGGTTATAGCCGGTGCATCTCTCCCTCCCGCTCCTTCCTTTCTCCATTTCATTCCCTCCAATAACCCCTCCTCACGTCACCTCCTCCCTCAGAAGGCATTTTCTGTTTTCCTTCGTTTTCTCTCTCTGCTATCCACCTGCCTCCTGCTGTGTGTATCTGCCCTGGATTTCCCTCAAGGGATGAAAGGATAAGCAGGTCAGATGTCCTTGATAACTGCCGCACTCCAGAGTCCCCTGGCATTGAAACAACACAAACAGCTGCTTTCTCTCAATGTTTTTATCTTTATGCTGACAGGAGGTGATACTTGAACGCACAGTATGTCATTTCTGCTGCCAGGGGCCACTCTATTGATGTCGTGAAGTTGTGTGGGATTATTATTGTTGTTGTCTTCATTGTT
>JAPZEA010000004.1:23592131-23603449 GCA_029783685.1 Heniochus monoceros | reverse complement strand
TGTAAAGGAGGACATAACTGTCCACTTAATCAGAACAAGGTATAGTGATGCAGCTTTCATTATTTTAAAGAAGCTAAGTTGTACATATTTTTTAGAGCATCTGCTCTTGAGAAGTGGGGTGTAAATCTGTCATCGTGAGAAGAAGTGCAGGAAATCATGTAATAAAATGCTGCATTTACATCTAGTAACCAGCATCTCCTTGTGTGTCTTAAATGCTATTTATGCCACTCAACAATGTGGTGTGTCAGTACAGGCTTGACAGACAGGCATTACAAACCCTTTACTTGTATGTCCATACTGGATATAGTCTGAACTTAAATCTCCACTGGAAACAATTTATACTGGCGCCAGATTACATAGCTAACATAGTGCACTGGCATACTCAGCCTCTTGAGCAGCGCTGTCCTAGTGTTGACTGTCTGAATTGTCACTTAGTGTGCTAATAAAGGTATGCCATTGTCATCTTCAGGACAACCAGTTAACATCTCTGCCATTGGACTTTGGCACATGGACTAGCATGGTCGAGCTTAACCTTGCCACCAATCAGCTGACAAAGATCCCGGAGGACGTCTGTGGCTTAGTCTCTCTGGAGGTTAGTCTCACATACACACATAGTAGGAATTTAGCTTGCCTCTGCAGTATCCAGTGAGTTTATTGAAGGAGTAGAAAGTCTCATTACATAAATCCTATAATTTGTGCAACCAGTAATTAAGAATAGTGTTGGAGCCATTATGTCCAAACATTTCAGCTCTTATCTAATGAGTTAACCTTTGAGACTATGGCTAGTGTAATAAATATAGATAGCTACAGGGCTTTGCTTAGCAACTCTGACTTGTGATATTAAGTTTTGGGTTTGGTTAAAAACACATAACTACTGCACAGACATATTTCCTGAAAACTATAGTGACCTGAGTTTTGCTTGAAGGCGGGCTCTGCAAATAAGACTGAAAAGTTTCTCCCACACACACACTTTCTTCTCAAGGTGTTTGAATCATTGTTAAACATGGATATTAGTAGAGCACCACAGTGCCTAAGTGCAGTGTGATGTAGCACACCTTTTAGGCTTTTTAAAAATTTTAATGGTTTCACATCAGTCAAACATTTTCAGCATGGATTATTTCACATCATTTGAGAGAGTTGTGATAACTCTGTCTGGAGTGATTGCTTTATTGCTTGTGTCTTGATGCCAGTCTGTCACTTCAGATCTGTTACTGATTGTGAAAAACTTAATTGTCTTAACAGGTTTTAATATTATCCAATAATCTTCTCAAGAAGTTACCACATGGTATTGGGAATTTGAGAAAGCTACGGGAACTCGACTTGGAGGAGAACAAGTTGGAATGTCTACCTAATGAAATCGCTTATCTTAAAGATTTACAGGTACGTTTTCTAGAAATGGACTTCTCTCCATTATACCCGAGGCTCTTTGTTGTTGGTTGTTATGGTATTTTGTTGTGTCTAGGTTTGTACATACATATCTGTTGCTTTGGAAAACAGCAACTTCTAGAGATACGGGGACAAGTTCCACAATGTTTTTATGCCCCTTGAGTTCTCACCGCCTCAAGTTTAACTTGTTTTTACTTTAAAAGGCATTTGATAAGGCTCATTTTCACATCACGGCTTAGGAGGCCTGTACATGAATTCGAAAAAATGTGATTCTGGCAGCTCCTGTGATAAAAACACTGCAGCAGATGGAGATGTGGAGAGAGAGCTGATGTGGACGAGAGAGGGCACGAGAGAGTATGAACAGAAGTCTAGATGTTCTCTGGTTTGCCACTTAAGTGTATGAACTTCACTGCAGACTCAGTGCTCTGCTAACAGACAAACAGAGTGACGGTTGACTCATATAAACAGGTCCAATGCGGGTCAAATGTGCACCAGTTACAGCTACGATATATACGTCTTGTGTATGAAGTGGCTGTATTCTCACTACGCCGCACTTTTATAAACCTCTCTCGCCTGCGTCCAGGCACCCTCTCACTCCGTCTTCCTCTCCTTGGGATGGATCAAGTCTCTCGTGTAGAGTAACAAACGCGTTGTGCAGGAACGTGTCCACGTATGTAGTCTATTGAGGAAGTGGATCAGATGATTAATTACGGAATGTTTTGTTTTTTGTGGTTGCCACCATGGTGGAAACGCTGCCCCTGATGTTTCACATGATAGTGAGATAGATGCTCTTAGTTATATTTATTTGCCCTTTCTCCATAGATGGTCGCAAAGCCTGGCTAAATGGTCGCAGTCTGGAGGACTGAAGGCCAGTAATTAGAACCACAGGATAATGAGAACCTGAAACAGTTAGCAAAATCAGAATTAATATCAACACAATTTAAACAATTGTCCAGTCCCAGGTTAGTGTGTTGAAAGATAATCAAACTGATGTGGTGTCATTAAAACAAACAAAAAAATTGAGTATAATCCTTCAGTATATACAAATAATTTTAGTTTTAAGGAACGGGTTTCTGGACATGCTGTCTGCCCATTACATAATCATCCACAGTTGGATCTCTGTGAGGAATGGACAGTGGTGTTGGATATGTCCAAGTGTTGAATGGTTTGTTTGTATTGACAACCAGATGGATATTTTTATTTTCATAGAATCTTTGGTAACTTAATTTGATGTTCCTTTTGTAATTGTGCTATGTGACTGGGAAATGCAATTGTCAATTCATCAAAACGAAATGTTACATCTATAACTTCAAGTCCCTGAAGGACAAGAACAAGGTTCACACACATAGTATGGGATGTCGGGCCTTCGGGGGGCATGATGTGTTGTACCGAATGAATCGACTGAAAGAGCGTGTGATAAACTTCCTGTGCTCTTCCTCTCTCATTAGAAATTGGTGTTGACAAATAATCAGCTGACTACGTTACCCAGAGGCATAGGCCACCTCACCAACCTGACTCATCTTGGTTTGGGGGAGAACCTGCTGCAACACCTTCCAGAGGAGATTGGTAAGTATTTTCCTCAAACCCCCAACTACTTGTATCAGTAACATGCTCAGATAATCTGTTCAGGGCAGGAAAAATGATACTTTACTACGGGAAGGATAGTGCACTTAGTGATAGTGGGGAACCAGAACTCATCCAGGGACTCTTCACTGTGAGTAAACTGGAATCTGTGTGTTTGCGAGATGAAAGGAAATATATATTTGCACAACTTGGCTGATTGTCTGAAAAGCCAATCTTGAATTTGGCGCATAATTCTGTCAAAACTGATTATTACTTAGAAATACCTCAAACTACGTTTACTATTGTTTCCTTGATAAAAGCTAAACTTAACCATTAGGATTTAAGAGCTTAGCAGTGTGTCCCACCTCTGACCCTTCCTCCGAGTGATTGGTCCAACATGGCTAGTCTGGTTACTGCTGAGGTTAAGAGTTAAGCCAGAGCTTAAAATTGGTGGAGGAAGAAGCTAATAGTGGGTGTATTTTTAGAGTATTCAGGCTGGATCCAGCATTGAATTATACCTGTTGCGTTTTAGGTATTTGGGTTTCCATTTGGAAATAACTGCATCTCAGTGCATTTTAGTATGCCAGTGTAAAATGTATAACCATCATCACTAATAGTTTGTCACTTAAAAACAATGTTCTTACTGTAACTGTGACATATACGAGAGCCTTGAGGAGGACTGTGCCAGTCTCTTCATTATCCCTTCAGGCTCATTCCTGATTTCCCCTACTCTGGTGCTGTGGTTTAGCTTTAGCTAGAACTCATCCACACAACAGTACATGTGGTGGAATTGTTTTTTTTAACCATATCATGTCTTTCCAGGGGTGGTACAAATCATTTATACAGCACTGAAATGATTATGCAATAGACAGACAATTAATCACCAACTATTTTGATAATGGATTAACTGTTTCACTCATTTTCTAAACAAAGATGTCAAGTATTCTGTGAGAACGTGCTGTGTCATAGTATATTTAATGCTTTGTACAGATTGTCGGATAAAACATGGATTTTGTCACCTTAGGTCTTAGAAATTGTGATGGCCATTTTTTCAACATCTTTGTTGACATTTCAGACTAAATGATAAATGACAAAATAATAGCTACTGGAAATATTTGTTACATGCAGCCCCCAGTATCATGATTCAGTAAATTGTGTTGTGCTGCATTAATTACTATTGCATATGTACAATACAATGTTCCTTGGGTTTACAATCACTGAATTTCAGCACAATTTAATATGGCAAATGAATTGTTGTATCAGAGTGCTGAGGGGCAATTTTTTTATTCCCCAAAAAAATCATATTTTATTGACACATATTGCTCTGAGGCCATTTATTTCAGACCCTGTTTCCCTGAATGACTGCTTTAGCTACAGTAACTTCAACTAACAGTAATTGACGTCTGTCGTCAGGTACACTGGAGAACTTGGAGGAATTGTACCTCAACGACAACCCCAACCTGCACAGCCTCCCGTTCGAGCTGGCCCTCTGCAGCAAGCTGTCCATCATGAGCATCGAGAACTGTCCCCTCAGCCACCTGCCACCCCAGATTGTCGCGGGAGGCCCCTCCTTCATCATCCAGTTCCTCAAGATGCAGGGACCATACCGTGCCATGGTCTGAGCCAAGAGCAGCTCACTCCCAGTCCTACTCAACTCCAAACCCTCCACTTGCTCTGCACCCTCTCGCCTGCCCGCCCCCATTACGTGTATCATACACTGTAAAGAAAACAGACTCGCCACAATCAGTGTCAGGGGCAACTACACGGAGGAGGAGGAAGAAGATGTTACTCTCACCATCCTTGGGCAGAAATGAGGCAAATCTTTGGAGACTTGACTTCAGTTTTACTCCAGAGTCTATCACGGTCATTTTAGGACCCCAGCCACCCCTGTAACCCCGGCCACTCCAGCCACCCCAGCCTCTTCAGCTTCACCGGGGACCCCCAACACCCCCAACTCCATCTCCCCCCCTGGGATTGTAAAACGCAAGACAGGTCAGTATGTGGTCAGGTTTGATTTATTCTTCCTTTCTTTGCTTTCCTTTTTTTTCCTTTTTTTTTTACTCGAGATACACTCTAAATCTGTGGCTCTCAACTTTTTCTTCAAAGTTTCAGCATTTTTGAACTTTGACACCGGCTGAGGATTGATAGTTTTTCTGCCTCGAGCTATTTTGGTTGATTACTTGTTAGCAGGAGCTTAATGGCTCCAAATACTCATTATTTTACAATGAGGGAAAAACAAGACATTTGTCACAAACTGCATGCATGAAAAATTTGCTCACCAGAAACGGGAACGCACGCTCTCCACCCTCTCGTTTAATTTATCTCTTGACTCTCTGAAAGGGTGTCAACCTTTAGACTGACAACCAGTAGAATAGACTGTGTTGCATTTACCTCATCTGCTGAACCACGAGTACGCTCTCTTTGGGCCTATATCATTATTTTTCTGCATGTATTTGCATTGTGATAATAATATCATTTCTGCATTGTCTTGCGATGTATAGCTTCTGCTGACTGGGCATTAATGGAACCAGCAGAGCAAGTCGTCCTATTATTCTAGCTGATTCTAAATGCGTGCTTCCTTTTTGGTTTTTAGACTTTGGTAACTTCCTAAAAGAAAGCCTGAACATAAACAGTGATGATTATTTTGTTGCTGCAGTTTGTACATGACAGCTTGAACATTTCACATGTGCAAGATAAGAGCAGGAGAGTGCTGCTGCTGCAGTTTTCCTGCCATACATGTTCATTATCTTTAAATTCTAAATGAGGTGTATGTTTTAACTATCTGCATTTAACATGAAAGAGAATGGCCAAGTGTTTTTTAAGTGGAGTTTTGTACTTGCTGTATTTTTCATGTCACACCAGAAACTGAGGATTTTGAACAGAGGGTTTAAGCTACTTAGAGTTGCACAGATTTCGAGTATCGCAGCTTTGTTTTCATTTGGGAAGCACCTCCTTTCTCACTTTGTTTCCTTCATCCTACTTTTGCAGCAGGAAAGCGGCTCATTCTCTTTTCATCATCCCATTCTCTTTCCATTTGATGACTGCAGTGTTTGCTTTCAGCGGTGGTGCGTTGCCACAATAAGCGCCCTGCCACCATCACCACCGGAGAAAGCATCACATCAGAGTAACGCTCTAATTTGACCAGAAATTGCGTTCTTAATGTCCTGGGCTAATGCTTTCATTATAATATCGAGAAGAAAAACCTCAGCAGTGCTACCTGTGCTAGAACCCTAGCAAGGACCACAACAGAGGCGGATGTGGAACCAAAAGTAAAATTAGCCTCGAGCACCACTGCTGCATAAAATTACAGAGGAAATTACACTGGAACCCTAAGCTGCTGTGCCGCATAATATCTTTCAGGATGGAATTAGTGTTTTCATTAGCAAAGTACGTATCTGTGATTCTCTTTTTTTCGTTGCCCTACATCTGCAGTAAGGGAGCAGACTCGTCCTGTTTTCATCTCCACATTCTCTTTCTGTTTGATCATGGCTTGATTTCAGTTGGGATGCCTCTCACTTCTCTCTCTCTCTCTCTCTCTCTCTCTCTCTCTCTCTCTCTCTCTCTCTCTCTCTCTCTCTCCTCTTTTCTAATTTAATGCCTGTCCTGATGCGCACAGCGAGGAAGATGTTCCCAAAGAGGAAGCTTGATGAGAGCAGGAGCGGCGGTGAGAGTCAGAAAGAGGAGGCCGAGGCCGAGGAGGAGCAGGGTCAGCAAAACAAACGACCCCGTGTGGAGAGCGGCGCTGGCAGCGCAGGTACGCCTTCACCTCTGCTATGACTCTGATAACAGAGTACAGCTCCCGCACAGGCCTGCAAAGTCTTGATGAGAATGGAAAATGAACAGGAGACTTTCTAGGATTTTCTAGGAAATTTGGCAAGTTGCACAAATTTAGCACACGTTTAGTATTTCATGAACAGCCAGTGATAGATTATTAATAATGATTACCAGACTCTGACAGTCGGAGTTACAAAATCCATGAAAATAATCTTTTACAATGTCAATATGATTCTTTCCTGTTCCAACTAAAGCATGAACTTCAGCATGGTTCCTCAATCACTGCAGCACTGACACTCTCCTTGAGCCATTCATATGCAGATACACACTGCTACATACTGTACACAGGCAAAAGAACAATTCAGATTGTGGAAAAGAAATATCCTTTATTTTGTAAAGTACCACTTGCCTGCCAGATGATGGTATTTCTGAGTATATGTCAACACACACTGGTGACGTCTGACTCTTGTAAAAACACCGGTGCACATTGTTTGCTATAAAAACGCACTCAGATCGTAGACTGATCAATTGACACTCAACGGAAAAGTTAACAGCAACAAAAATGCCAAACATTCTTTGGTTCAAGCTTATCAAATGTCAGGTTTTGTTGTTATTCCTCTTGTGAAGTAACGATAGACTGTTGGTCAGATGATAAAAGACATCTTGGGCTCTGGGAAATTATGAGAGGTATTTTTCTTCATTTTCTAGCATTTTAGAAATAAAAAATGGATTACTTTGAAAATAAAAAATAATCACATTACTGAAAATAATAGTTAGTTGCAGTGTTCGTGTCAAATGTGTGTCAACCAAAGACGTGTCGTGACGATGCCACAGCCTGCAGATAAGTAGAAGGAAACTGAGCACAGACAGCCGAGAGTTAAGAAATGCATTGCTTGCAGTTAAAACGCTTGCTGCCATTTAATCCCAGTTTGACCTTTCTATTGAGATGCCCCGACAAGTGCCAAACCCCTCTGAGTTGTGGATGGAAAAAATTGAATTTCAAAGCAAAATGTTGGAACTCTGCTCTGTGACAAGGGTTCACTTTTACTGCCTTTGCCATTTCTATGGAATTTATATCGTAAACTCAGAGCAGCGTTTTGTACATTTTCACCGTCACTAAAATGCAATCTTGGAAATTTACACCCTCCACTCAAGCCACTTTGATTTTGCTTAATCTCGTTTTTACATGATGTCTTATTCCAGGCAGAATGACAGTAACGAGTGTGCAGACGCAGTTGTCCCGCAGTCAGCACCGCCTCTTTTGATTTAGCAGCATGTGAACCTGAAGTAGCAGCACACAGAAATATGGCCTCTCTCTTTTCTAACACTGGCCGATAAAGTAACTGTTGGATTCACAAGTTATTTTAACTTGTGGATGAGAAAATTAAAGTTTCATGTCTGGCTCCTCACCGAGCCGGTATCATGACCCCAGCTCTGTCCGCTGGCACTCGGCGCTACAAGATTGTCAATAGTAATTTCTCCCTTACCTGACTCTCTCGGGTGAAAAGGAAACCTCAAAAATATAACCTGCGGCATTTATTGAAAAAGGCTGTTATGTTGAAAACCATCTTCAAACATGGGCTCACAAATAAACCGGGTCGGCCTCAGTCAACCTGCTGGCATTTATCTCTTCAATGACTCCACTCCCTTTCTGTCTCACCCTGCGTAGGGAACCCCGGTGAACCCATGGAGGAGGGAGCAAAGGAAGAAAGAGTTGAAAAGCTAGTGACCGAGGATAACGGCCCAGATGAGGAGGTGGAGAACAAGAAGAAAGAGGAAGGAGAGAAGGTCGGGGAGGAGGAGGAGCAGGTGGAGAGGAAGAGCTCTGATGAGACAGAAAAAAAAGCTGAGGAGGCGGTGAAGAAAAATGAAGCAAAGGAGAAGACAGATGATGAGAAAGGGCCTTCCGTTGCCAAGAAGGAGGTGGTTGAGAAGGACACGGGAGAGGGAGAGGAGAGCCCGAAAAGTCAAACGGCAAAAAAGCAGAAAGAAGCAAAAGAGCAGAAAGATAAGGAGCCGCCTAAGAAAGCCCCCATCAGCAGTTTCTTTGGTGAGGAGGAATTTGCATAGCTCTGTGCTTGCACCAAAAAAAAAAAAAAAGTGTCCGTGAATGTGCTTTGCTTTTATCAGTTAGGAAAGACAGCAAAATATTGTTCTGCCCCAACCTCTGCTCCGCGCTCACCTTCCCTTATATTTGTTTTTTCTCCCTAATAGCTCCCAGAAAAGCCGCAGTGAAGACAGAGAAACCAGACAAGAGTGAAGGAGAGAAAACACCGAGTGCAGAGAGGAAGACTTCAGCAGACGAGGGCAAAGACACGAAAGGGTAAGACAAAGTACAACAGGAAGTTCCACACAGCTCCAGCCTGCTGGGCCGGATGCCTCACCTGCCTCTTTGTGTCCTCGCCTGTGTCACCTGTCGGACACTGACCTCTGAACTCGACCACGTGTCGAGCTCTTCAGCCCTCCTTGACCCCAGTCCCCTTTGACAAATGCATTCTTTTGTCAGAGGGAGATGGAGGAAACTAATTTGACACCGCGCGGGTGAAGCAGGGCTGACATTGACACTTATTTCTGTTACTGAAGGCTGAATCTGATCATTTTTGTCCACCGACAATTCTATTAACATTTCATTCAAGAAAAGCAGCATTATGTTCTGAAAGCAAGAAGCAAGAATGAAGACTGGAGCTGCTGGGTGTGAACAGTATCGTCTGTTTTACAGAAGTTTAGTTGTATTTATATCACAGAACAGTCTCAGCCAAGACTGTAGTTTTAGCCACAACAGACAAAATTATACTCGAATGAAACGGTCAGTCAGTTAGGCATTGTGACTCCCTCTCAAACTGACAGTCTAGTGGAAATTTGACCTGATTCTAGATCAGTTATACCGCTGCACTATTACAGGTCTAAAATTGGTCTTAATCTGTACAGAGTCTGTCAACCATCAGTTAAGAGGATATGTCATCAGTATAAGTTTGACCATTAGGCCAAAGAACAGCACATTTTTTTTGTCGGACATCTGAAATCAGGAAGGTTCTCTTAAAACATGAAAGATCGTCCCGTATCAAGTGATTGTCCTTCACTGTGTGTGTTTGGATGTCTTTAGGGATGTGTCCTCTGGTGCTTTAAGCCAATCAATTTCTGTTCCTTTATTCCTCTTATTATTTGAGCTTTATGTTGTCTGAGTCTGTCATATGTAAAGCAGTGCTTTTATAACGTAAATAAACCAGCAGCAGCAGCAGCAGCAGTAGCAGCAGCAGTAGCAGTGTATTACTGCTTGTCATTTTCAGGTCATGTTAACTATTCCAGCCACAAACTATTTTTAGCTCTAGAATTGAGGAAATGCATTTTTCATCCCCCTAACTATTTATTTTTTATCACTGCCTTGTGTGTGAGAGTGTAGGAGTGATCGGCATTGCATACAAAGGAAGGTTCACAGCTATAGAGCCTCTGCTTGTAATGAATTCAAGCAATGAGATTTTGTTTGGCTTATGAGTTTTTTGCATCTTATGTGAGGAAAAGAAAAACTTAACATATCTTGCATCTACTGCAGTAACAAACTTTTTAACCATCCTAATCAGTTTTTTCTTTTTGGCCAGAATAAATTATCCTATAACGCTGCTGACGTGTGAAACGCTCTTCTATTAAATATATTGAGCTTTTTCTTAATAAGTACAGGTATTTTTTCTTTTGAGATGAACTTTGCTGCAGTTCAACTTCTTCCAGTGTGAAGTAACCAGTGAAGCCTTCAAAATATCCTCAAAAACAGTCCTTACATTTCAAAGTATCTCATTGTTATGGTAATAATGTGCATGCCTTTCTGTCTACAAAGAGATCTGAGTTGGCTTCAGGGACTGTAACAGCTGTCACCATCATTCATTAGACTCTTAATTTGCTCTTTTTCTTGTTGTGTTCTTCCTCAGTGAGTCAACCTCAGGACAAACAGACTACAATCCATCCAGGGCCAACTACCATCCCGTGGACCACGCCTGCTGGAAGCAGGGCCAGAAGTAAGTCCAGCCCTCTTTGACTCAGCCGACTGATCTCTCATCCCAGTGACCTTGTGCAGAAATGGGAACCCAAAGTCTCTTAAAGCCCACGGTCACGTCTTCAGATTGCTTGTTTTATCCGACCACCGGTCTGTACCCAAAACTCAATCATTTAACTGTCACATAAGATAAAGAAAAGCAGCAAATCCTCACAACTGAGAATCTAGAATTTGAGACTACTTGGCATTTTACTTAAAATTGAATCTCCATCTTTTTCTCTGCCAATATTTGTTTTCAGTCTTGTGAGAGTCAAATAAAAGCAAAAATGCTAAATGCTAATATCCTGAAACAGTCACCAAGCGATGACAGTTGAATTTGTATAGTGATTTTATTCTCCCCTCTCAGCCAAACTGTAGTGGAAAGCAGCCTGGTTTTCTCTGTGCAACCTTCCAGAGTCAAACATTAAGAAACTCAGAGGAAATCAATTTTTCAGACCAGGGAAGTGCTAAGACTTAGTAATGGAAAGTCATGGAAAAATTATTGAATTTTACATCAAGGCCGTGGTGCTGCTTAGACCGGGCTCAGACTAAGCACAGCCGCTGTGCAAGA
>JAPZEA010000004.1:23518391-23528717 GCA_029783685.1 Heniochus monoceros | reverse complement strand
AATTGACCTGCTTGATTACTTCTCTTGTTTATCTCACAGCTAACATTTTAATATTCTACTCTGTGAAATAATAAACTTCAGTAAGAGGGCTTTATGCATACAGAGTTCATCTTTTTGGGCAGAGGTATATGCTAAACTCTGGTGACTAGGACAACCAAACAAGCAAACATATCCTTGAGAAACCCTTTAGTGGGGGAGAAATTTGAAGAAACCTTGAAAAGGAGCACACCACCGGGGCTCATACATACATCAAAGTGCGCAGTTCATACAGGGCTGGAAGCACTGCAGTGTAGGAAGAGTGCAAACATAAAATCGACACTATAAGTATTTGGCAACTCGGGAGAAGACATTTGGTTCCTCTCTGACACGGGATCGTTCGCTGCATCTGTTGTGTGGGCGCAGTGGTGATGACCCGCAGTATGTCACAAATATGTTGAACTTTAAGCTAATTCCAGCGCTGGAATTGGCTACGAGTCGCTTTGAATTAAAGCAAAAGCGTGAAATAACCCAAACGATTCATCTTTTAGGCTCAATCCTCAAATGATTCAGCAGGATTTATTGGAGAACAGACCTGAAGACTCGGTCTGTGCTCAGCATCCAGAATACGCTGCTGCCTTCTCATGACCAATCTTAAGGTCCCTCATTATCACGTTTGTTACTGCATGTTATGTGGAATGCAAGGTTTCATTGGCAGTGATTGATGAGTTGTTGTTGTCCGCAGAACCATGCGTGTCGGGCTGAGGGGGACGTATTGAGCAGGTGCAGGTACAGAAACAGAACCCCCCTCTGTCTGTGGTGGTGGTGGTGGTGGTGGGTGCCTGGTTGCAGAGGAGCCCTGGGATAGGAGCAGGGTAATGGCGGGGGGGGGGTTGTGTGGCTCAGGTTACCCTGATAGGAGGCAGCAAGAAGAGAGGGAGCGGGATGTTTGGTGTGGGGGTGCCAGGCCCAAAAAAAGCCACCAGTGTCTGGGGGCGGGAGGTCTCAGCTGTGGCGGGGCCCCTGAGTGCTGTCCTTCACATTATAACCTGCTGACGTCTGGACGTGCACCATGGGCAAAGGGGTAAGTTCTCTTTATTTAAGAAAAAAAAAGTGCTCTTATCTCCATGTTTTTCCATTATACTGAAGTCCTCCCTGTCAGAACTGAATGGATGAGCATGAATGTTCCGTGTCCCTGCTGTATTTCATGTACAGTAGCAGTACATGGCGTGGACATGCATCATGGAAAAATACTGAGATTTCTAAACGTGTCTGCGGGGCGTCAGAATGCTCTTTTTTTTACTTTTTTTTTGTAAAAGACAGTAACATCTCGATGATGGCTTTTCTCCTCAATAAGTTTGTTCCCGGCTTGCTGTTTACTTGGGTAATTACGTAATTTTGTTTTTATTCTCTCCATCAGGCCCATTCCATTTAGCTTTATGGGAGGACAGGCTGGTAATCTTCCTCACGCACAGTGGGGGGAAATTGCTATGCCAGACACATTTCAGGCACTCCACCGGCTCTGCGCTCCCTCTTTGGCTCTTTTTGATTACTTTTTCACTGTGTCACTTGCTCACACTCTCCTCTCATTCTCTCTGTGTATCCCTCCGTCACTGACATGCACACGTGCTGCTAAGAGCAGACTGACAGCAGCAGATGATTTCCATGATGCACCATTCTTCCAACTGTTCGTGACACACACACACACACACACACACACACACACACATACACACATGCTCTCGCAAATGAGGAACTCGCTCTATGAGAAAAAATATTTTGTCCTCCATATTCAGTGAGTGGTTTGCCAATAGTGCCGGGAGATTGAAATGAACCGGCATACACAAAGTCCATTGTGCTCTCACTCATGTTGTAATACGTGGCAGTGAATGTAAATGGCTGTGCACAATGTGGCTACAAGAATGTGACTTTTCCCACTTAGTTCCTGTGGCGGTTTGGGATGATGGCCTACGGGCCTGATGTATGGTAATCGCTCTCTCTTTCCCTCCAGTGTGGTGCCGAGAATGGAGGGAAGAGGAAGAAGGACAGGGACTTGGATGAGCTGAAGAAGGAGGTGGCCTTGGTAAGAAAAACAAGCTGTCACTGCTCCAACCCACACTCACTCTGCACGGTGATTGATTCCATCGCTGCTGCTCCCAAACGATCCCCAGCGTTATGCCAAAGACACGAGGTTATTTAACAAGGCTGTAAATGAAAACAGTGGCCCGTAAACAAAATGACAATCCAACCTGCTTAGTGTAGTCAGTAGCAGATGACTTCTAAGCCAGGCTGTCCTCTCCTATCTGTTCTACCACCATCTGGCTGCTCTTCTTTGTACTCGGAAACATGCTGAATAATTTGTGGGCCACCAACAGTGTAGTGCAGAGTTTTTGTCTTGTGCAGAGCTGTAGCTCTTTGAGGTGCTGTCAAAACGCAGCCAAGCGATGCCCATGAAAACTGGGCTACGTTTTGCTGCATGCAGTATCTATGATAAAGCAGCTCTTGTCAATTTACAAGTTGGCCTGTGACTGAAAATTCCTCGGACACTATCAACACTTAGAAGCAGTTTCGTGATTAAGTGTTGTGTTTTACTTTCATCATTCTGCCTCATGTGCTTCTTCAGTTAGTGATTTCCTGCGCTTTTTGTCCCACAAATCCTATAAACAACTGCCAGAGAATGGCTGATCAATATTGGGTGTATGGATGTATAAATAAAGCCTAACCGGCAAACTGTTTGTGAACACTGGGGCATGTCGGTGATTGTGGCCAAATCACTTGCAGCTGCATTTCACTGTGGTCCTCTGAGGCCACTGCTGGTGGAGAAATTGGTGGATTTCTCTCTGTCTTATCACCGAGTGAAGAAAGTAGCCCTTTTTTCTGTGGCACTGACACCGTCCTGACAGCTGGTAGCTGGAGTTTTTGCTGCTTCAGTACCAAACTCCATTTTAGCTAGGGTGGAAATATCTGGAGGTGGCGTTTGGCCAGCTGCACAGGAATAATAACACAAACGTGCCACCAAAGAACAAACTGTGCCCAGAAACACAACATAAAGTACTTTTACAGCTTTGAATTGGTCACATTTTTTTCATCGCTCACCTCTAGATCAGCACTGCTTGGAGATGCAGGTCACTCACTGACCTGTTTCATCTGTCATGAGGGATGAGTCATATATTAGAGCCCCTGAACCCATGTCAGCTACAGAGAATAACGTATTTTTGCAGAAAGAAGGAGGTGTGTAATGCATCAGTGCTACGCCATCCAGATCCATTTGACCATTATCCCGGTAAGTTATTAAACTTCTCTTTCCAGCTGCAGCCATAATGCATGAGTTCACACAGCGCTGAATGTATTGCTATGAAATAGTTTCCCCATTCATGATATATCAAAGACAGATTCCCTTCAAAATAACTTTATTGGCCAATTAAAATTACTCTGATTCTGTTGACTGTTTTTGTTCCACTGAAGCGCAAATAAAAAAGGAACGTTTCATCCCTGCAGGACGACCACAAAATAAGTGTGGATGATCTGGGAAAACGCTACGGAGTGGACCTCACACGGGTAACGGCACGCAAACACAAGCGCTCATTTGCACGTGCACGCTCGCACACAAACACACAACAAAGGGTTGCTGTAATATCTCCTGTTGAGATGTAATCTCTGCTTGCCTGTACTGGTAAAGCAACATCCAAACTGAGGCCAGGCATTACTTTGGTCAAGTTAGATCCAGCACAGCGTCCCCAGCTCACCTTTAGCTTTATTCATCTTTAATCCCTCAATCACACACACACACACACACACACACACACACACACACACACAAACATGCACGCTTTGATGCAACAACTCCTACAATCCCATAAACTGGCAGATACAAACACATCACAAAACTCTTTACGCTGTAACCACATTTGCTGCTTACCTTAAATTTGACATTGCAGGTGTAGTGAAACTGATTTTATCTTTTTAAGATTAGTATTTGGAAAAAAAAAATACAAGCTGGGATGCTCCAAAAATATTAGAAGCTGTAAAAATGTCAAAAACCCTTAAAGCCTGAAAGAGACACAATTTGTGTATTGTTACAATATGCTTAAATCATAGTATTTCAGGCGTTTACATGGATTTTCTGTAAATTAGACCCTGACACTATTAGGCATCAAATCAGGAAAAAATGTTCAATAAACTTAAATCCAACAGTTCTACGGCATAAAACCTCAGATGAGAAGAGTCACCCAGTTTATTATACTTGTGGTGTTAAATAGGCCAGGCAGGAATACTTGATGTTCTGCAACTGTAGCAGTAAAATTGCCTTTTAAGCCACGGTGAAAATGGGGCCGTTGTGTTGTAATAAGATTCCCAGTGCATGCAGAAAGACATTCATTCCTAAAAATTGCTCTCCCTCAGGGCCTGACCAATGCCAGAGCTGTGGAGATTCTGGCCAGGGACGGTCCAAACGCTCTGACCCCTCCTCCCACCACCCCGGAGTGGGTCAAGTTCTGCCGTCAGCTGTTCGGCGGCTTCTCCATCCTGCTGTGGATCGGCGCTGTCCTCTGCTTCCTGGCCTACAGCATCCAGGTGGCCACAGAGGACGAGGCACCCAATGACAACGTGAGAAACTGCTTGTAAAACATGCACGCATATGTACGAGCACACGGCTTACATGTTAATCACATACAGGGAGAGACGCAGGGATGCAAAGACAGTTACCCACATATTACCCTCTGGACACAATAGCATCCAGAGGGTAATATGCACACAAACACATACAAGTCCACCTGCATATACATTTATACTCATCTGTATCTTCAAGATAGAGGTTTACATATATAGAAATACACATGGGCAGACAAAATCTACACACATTGGGGATCAATCACATCAATTTTGGGGATTTTGCTTAACATTTATCCTTGTAATTGGGTCCAGTAGCACAATACAATACAATATGGTAAATATGTGCAAAAATTACACATAAAATAATTTAATTAACGTTTAAAGGAAATGTACAGCGTTTTAATGTGCTGCATGACATCAAACACAACTCTTCACGTGTGTTAAACAGGCTCTTATTGTTCCATCTTTGCACTGAGGTTCAGTCACTGATTTAAGTCACAGATTTGAGCCACAGTCAGTTTCAGGCTTGTTAATTAGGCAGAAGGACATCCAGCACTTCTGTGACTGGTTGGCTTGATTAATCTCCAGATATTGTCATTTAGTTTGTAGGCCAATTTCTCCAAATTGATCTTCCAGTGAAGGAGCATCTTTAGACACATCAAAAATTTAAGGATCTTTCTTGCTATGTATAAGGATCTTCTAGTTATTTTGCATTTTTTGCATTGGCCACCTCAGACACTTTCGCTTCTCCACTACATGTCTGCATCCTTGTACATATCCAGGACATGTGTGCATCTGTGCAGATTTATGAATTACATTTAATACATTTTGCAGAATTTAACCCGAGCTTGCCTCTCAGTTAGGGTGCATAATGCACCGTGTGTAAGAATTTCCTCTAAGAAAGATAAATCTGAGTAAATCAAAATCTTAAATGACTAATTTGTCTTTAATTATAATTTCTGTGTAGTCATTAATTTGGACAACAGAAATTTGTCAAATGATAACTCAATATGATCAGACCATCTGTCAGTAGGACAATGCAATAATTCCACTGAACATCAACAAAACACATGCAAATATACACATTTAGACACAATTAATATAAATATGCATGTCCTAATTTAAACTAAGTCCTAAATCTAATCTTACCTTTAAACCAGAGACCAGAAAGTCTCAAAATTCTTCATTTTGGTGTATTCCTTCGCTTTGTTCTTTTTAATGCGACCTTTACAGATCCAGGGTGGCCTCTTGAGATTTAAATCTCCTTTCCGAGAGTCCTGGCCAAAATGGCAACACAATTAGGTCACATGAACGCTCACCGAGCCAACATTCACTAAAGGAAGCGGAGTAAAGAAAGACGAGGGAAGGGATGAAGGAGGAAAACCTTAAGGGCTTTAGAATAGGAAGGAAAACCATAAAAATCATTTAAAACCCATTAAGACACGCCAGGATTTGGTCCTCATTAGTGTAGAAGAACAAGTAAACACAGAGTGCCCCGCCCCCCCGCCCCATCAGAGAGTGTGACGTAAAAACAACCGCTGACACTCTGGCATCATTCCTGGCATTAGCACAGACACTCAGACCAACCGCTGATAAAATGGCGCCAAGCAGCCATCCATACTGCACTTTATGGCTCTGAGTCATTATGCAATCATCATTCAGCGCTCTTCAAACCCCAGACAGCATTAAGTCTTTGCATAATATACAGTAACATACAGTAGATAGACACACACACAGCGCACACGTGATAACTTTAATCTCCCCACGATTTAATCTCTACATTCGGCACTCAGTATGTACAGCTGGATGCTCTGGTGAGCTACTTCAAAGCACCGGCTGCCTGCAGCTTTGGCACTTTGAGCCTTTGCATAATGTACAAGGAGTCATTTAAGATGAAAATCCACCCTAACAGAACTTTACACGTTGCTGTTGTCGGATTAAAACTTAATTTTCACTATTTTTATGTATTCGAGCTGAAAGATTGCATTGTCTTCTTTGGTTTGAGAGAATGTTTGGGCGTTCTCAGGCTCCTCAAAGCGCCGCTGAACTTATATTTTATGATTAATTCATGCTCGCAATGTGGAATTTATGCATTTATTGTCTCAATCCTTTAAATTTTAGTAGATTCAAATGGGTCACCTGCCTGGACAGATGTTGCTCCTGCAGCTCTGCGCAGAGAGCTGAGCTTAAATCTGCAAAACCCGCGTGTAGACGAAACCAGGAGCTGCACACTGAGCACTGAATTGGAGGAAAATGTTGTAAACACTGACAAGTGATTTTCTGAGGATACAAATGTATTTGCTGGTTCAGAAGATTCTGCACTGCCACCGTAAGAAAAAAGGCATTCAAGCAGAAAAAAAGCAAAACATTCTGTTGTTGCTGTCAAATGAAAGCAGCACCTTCCAAAAAGGAAACTTTTCAGGGTTTAGGAATTTTGTTTCCAGGAGTCCAGGACATGCAGTACACCAGCTGGCAGATGCTTTCATCCAAAGTGCCTGGCTGTCTTGTTTGCATCAACCCGTAACAGCTTTTTCACTGGTAAAACTGAAAATATTCACTGAAAATAAAATAGGATACGCCAGAATACATGTTCCTTGCTTAAACACGACCGTGAAGTCTGCAAAGCCGAGCTCCAGTTCTGAAAGTGTCTCTTGGTGGCCTCACAGATCAGAGCGTCAGTTCTTGGTTTTCTGGGTTTGGGAGACAGATGTTCACTTGGACCAACACTGAACGATCCGTCCAAGATGACAGGAATAGTACACGAGAGTTTAACTCCAGGACGACCGTTCCTTCTAAATCTTCCACTAAGACTGAGAGCTTCCCCAGGTTTTCTCGCTCTTAACACTCCTCTTGCACTCTGCATTTAAGGGTTTGCTGTTTTAAAACCGTTTTGAGGTTTGCAAATCCCCTTTTCCTGGGCTCAAACATGCCTTACATGAACCAAACTAAGTCGATAATGACACCGACTCCCCCCTGTGGCCTGCGTTTGCCCCCGTTTCAGCTGTATCTGGGTGTGGTGCTGTCGGCCGTGGTCATCATCACCGGTTGTTTCTCCTACTTCCAAGAGGCCAAGAGTTCCCGAATCATGGACTCCTTCAAGAAAATGGTGCCACAGGTAAGTTGATGCATGTTGGTGTTTGTGTAGTGTCAGAGCTTTCTGAATCAATAAGCCGTCCCTCAAGTAGGGCTTACACACTCACTTGAGTGGAAACCTAATAAGCTTGCACAAAGGAAGAATAAATGTTTGAGCCAACTTCGGATTGTGAGTGTTTGCATAAAAACTCCCCTCGCGTTATCCACCTCTAGCACTTCGATTGCCTAATTCTTTAATCTATTTAGGCTGTTTTCACTCCTTCCTTGTCTCCTTTTTCCCTACCTGTCTTTTCTCTCTTTCTCCTTTTCCTCCCTCTATCTCTCCCTTTCACATACCTCTACACCCTCTGGCACTTTTTTTTAATCGCACTCCTCTCTCTCTTCCTCTGACTAAATCCTCCCTCTGTTCCCCAAACTCTCTCTCTCTCTCTGTCTCTCTCTCTCTCTCTTCCTCATACTCCCGCTGCCTTCTCATCTCTCTCTTCCTTTTTGCCCATGCCAGCAAGCGTTGGTGATTCGGGAGGGGGAGAAGATGCATATCAATGCTGAGCTTGTGGTGCAGGGAGATCTGGTGGAGATCAAAGGGGGAGACCGCATCCCAGCTGACCTTCGAGTGATCTCCTCCAGCGGATGCAAGGTAGGGGAGGGGTGCCGTCGGCTCGGCCCCGGGTGTCTCTGTGGGATTACAGTAGCTCAACTCACTCGCTATTTACCTTTTTTTTCCCACTTTCTTTCATTGTTTTCTTTTTATCAGTCATTGCTTATCGTGTTGGCTATCTTAAAGTTGGCGTGTTAGCATGCTAACAAGTGCTAACAGCAATAAATCAAAGCACAGCTGAAGCTGAAGGGATTCCCAGGCCAAACAGTGGTTTACTTCAGTGTATTAGAAATACAATTTAAGTATATAAAAGTCAGTACAAGTACACTTCTACTTTTTGTGCTTAATTTTAAGTATATTTGACTTATACTTTTAAAAAGCTTACTTCTAAATAGATGTTGTTTAGTTCTACTTATATGTATTAAAAATGAATAAACTAATTCTGCAATACTTAAAGTGGTATTTCAAAGTATACTTATTTTCAAGTCCTTTATAATACACTATTAGCATACTTACTGAATTTGTTTTTCACTTCATTTTAAGTGTATTTAAGTATATTTCCAACACACTGGGGATATAATACAGTTGTACTACAAGTGTAGAATCATGATTTTCACTGGTGGACTTCAATACACTTAAGGTTTGTAAAAAGTTGTGCCAATTTAGCAACTATTTACACTTCAGGTATACTCAAGGACTACTTCAGTATGCTTCAAAGGGACAAAAATAGCACAAAGTGCACTTGGTACATTCTTCAAAAAGTGTAATTTAAGTATAATAATTGCCACCTGGGATGTCATTAGTTTTGAAGTTAGAACTGGTTGGAAATGTGGAAAAGTCAGAGGATCACCAGTTCTCAAAATCCGTCCTGTGGGAACTATGAATGTATAAAATGTTGAGCAAACCTGTCCTGTAGATTTTGGGATATTTCACTGGATTAGTTGAAACTTTGATCTAGTGGTTGGGCTTGATGAAAACTCAGGGAAACAGAGTTATTAGGATTAATTCTCTGGGAGCCTTTTATATCATTGCCAAATTTCATGGCAGTCCACCCCTCAGTTTGATATATTTCACTCCAAACCACAAAATGTAAACCTCAAGGTGGCACTATGGAGGAAATGTCAGGGACTCACCAAACTCAGCAGGCGTCGTCCTCTTGGGAACACGAATGTCTGCACAAAATTTCCAACAGTTGTTGAGATATTTCAATCAAGCCACAGCCATGACGCCACATTTCAAAGAACAAATAGCTGTCATAAAGTTATCAGACATACATCCAGTTATTTCATATTTAAACAATCATGTTTTTCAGCATCTTAGTTCAAGTCAGAAACATTTTCTTTGACTCTCAAAAGTTCAGATCCTATTGAGCCATTGCTCTTTCTTTGAAGAATTAATGTCTCACTGAAGCTATTTTTTGCTGCCAACAAGCAATAATTTAGTCAGGTTGTTTTTAATATCCCATAATGTCTTAGTGATGTTGTTACATACGTTTTTTACCAGTCTTCCTCTGAGGTTTCACTCTTTAGCTCTTTCTTTCTAGACTTGCTGTTGCTTCAGGGTGAACATTTCTCCAACATGTCACCCGTTGAGCTTGACCAGCATTCATTTTTTCAGTTCCTGCTGGATCCTGAAGCAACGTAATGAAACTGTGCTGATCAGCGGTATAAATTTCTTCACCTACGGACGAACGTGTGAAAAATCACTGAGACCCGAGGACGGTTTTGACATTGACAAGTGTTAAATCACCGCACTTGTTTCTGATGAGTGCTGCTTCCTTCATTTCCACCGTGTCAGCATCACCTCATCACGCAGCCTCGTTGGGTAACGCTGTTCTCTCTCCCTGTCCATTTCCAAGGTGGACAACTCCTCTCTGACGGGGGAATCTGAGCCTCAGACTCGCTCCCCGGAGTTCACGCACGACAATCCTCTGGAGACCCGCAACATCTGTTTCTTTTCCACCAACTGTGTCGAAGGTCAGTAGGCTACATCTGGCCAAGATTGTCCCTTATCGCTTCTCAATGTCTTTTTTTTTTTTTTTGCCATCT
>JAPZEA010000004.1:23110361-23120733 GCA_029783685.1 Heniochus monoceros | reverse complement strand
CACACGAGATTTAACTGGTTACAGTACAGACATATCCAAGACGATATGAGGAGTTTGCTTCTAAAATTGGCAACAGCTGAAAAAAGTTTTGCAGCTGCAATGAACATAAAGTAAAACTTATTAATATAGTAAAATATTGATGGAGTTAGGTATCATTTAATAGAAAATCATCTACATTTTTATATGCCGGTGCACCATTTTCAGGACTATTTCAACTCCGTAGTAGAGAATATTGTATATAATCACGTTTTTTGTCAGCATTATAGTTCTAAAAACATTCATACGACCACAAAGAGCAGCTGTGCACATGGTGGCGTGTGTTGTTGCTGTTTGTCTTACCCTCAGTCTGCAGTACAACACAGTGAGAATGATGCCATAAAGGATGAGAATCCCATCCAGGATGTAACATATGCTCATGTCTCCGATGGCCTCTGCACACAGAAAACACATCATCTTCATCACTCATCACCACCTCCAGCAGACATGTTAAGGCGTCCTGATGCCATTTCATCCACCCACTGCTTAACGGTTCAATTTTCAGTGCAACAAGTATCTAAAAACGCTCAAAGAGTTTACTGATCCTCACCGGTGCAGGTGGGATTGATCATCAGAACGGCAGCGGTGAGCAACACTCGCAGCATCTTACCGAGCGGGCTGCTGCTGAGATAGAAGGTCTGTTTTGTTGCTCCCTCGTCGGCTGTCGGCGAGATCTCTTGAAAAACCCTCTGAAGTGAAGCTCTGCGAGAAGCAGCGACCAGGAAGTCCGGGGCTCTCTGTCCGTTTTTTTTGAAGCCATGAAACCACACGCCTGCCACACAACCATCCTCCCTGCACACAAGTTCCTCTAAAACTCTTGCGAAAACACTCCGTTCAAATCCAGTGTCTCAGGGCGTCTGGTGAGCACGAAATCTTTTAAAACAGAAAGCAGAAGCCGTCTGTGGCAACGTCCCAAAACCAGAAATATCAGACACAGACGGTCAACATCCCACAACCTAAAATAAATGACAAAAAGAGCACATATAAGGAATAAATGGTTTAATAATGGAAAAATGCCTAACACACTATACAAGCTACAGTTACCAAAAGGAAGAAAATACAAGACAAATCTACATTTTTTTACAAGCCACTTGTTTTTCAAAAGTAAAAACATTCAGAAAATTGCATCGTCATAACTTAGGCACCTTCAAAATGATAGAAAACAAATTATTATAAAAACGTTTTGGAGCCCAAAATAACTCTAGCATGCATCTTTTAAAAAACATCTGCATTTCTGGTCACTCGGATGAAATGTCGCACACGTCAGACCTGGTGTTTGGACAGTTTTTTAGAAATGTCAAGGGCTTTTTAAACCGTGTTTTCACTGGAAAGACAAACAGCTGCGTTGTGGCTCAACATGCTGCAGGTAGATACAACGGAGGGGCTCAAGTCTCAACATCAGGCGAGTTTCAGCGTTACAGTAAGTTTTTGGGACCTGGAGAAGAAGGAGTCGGCGTGAGGCGAGGCGAGGCGAGGCGAGGCGAGGCACGCCCCGCCGCCGGTCCTCCACGTGTGGAGAGTAAGGCTGTGGGATGGAGGCGGCGTGCTCACGGCGCTCGTTTCAGCCCGTGGCACAAGGCGAGGCGGTGAGACGCTACGGCTGCAGAGAGGAGTTACAATCACACGTCTGGTTTGGGAGTTTTGTTGAGATGCATAAAAACACTAAAAACCAGAGAAATCAGCTCGTAGTTTAACTACAGCTGCCTGTTCAGGATTGACTGTGTACACTGTTAAAAAAGCCTTAAATAGACCACGACCCCGTTTACACCTGGAGTTAACGTGTGACCAGTATCTGGATAATGACATCTGAGCACGGGCCTTTGCATTTAGTCTCAATTCTGCATTGTGATTGGACAGAAATGTACAAATCAGGTAGCTGGAGCTCTGGAAATGTCAACAAGCATGATGTTCTCAAGGTCAAGGAAGAAAAAGCTTCAACCCAAAAGCTAAATTACATGTTGTTTCCAAAGCTTTCAACATCTCCTGACATTACAAAGGCTGTTTCATTGATTTTTGCATCTTGTTTTTTTGTCATATGATATGATTTTGTTTTGTTTCCTGATGTAAAAGCCCTTATTTTTCCAAACTATTTTAATATGAGAAACTAAACGTCTGACCCCGCCTTGATAAAGGCTGAAGGGTGTAAAAAGCAGGGACAACGATAGATTCAAGTCCACAACTTAATCCTCAACAAACCTGATATGTTGCATTATTTTATATACATTATATTAGACTGTGGTCATTCAACCAAACATGTCTCAGCAGGTGGAGATGCTCAGTTGTCATACAGATAAATGTGTGGTCATATATGAGGTGGAGATTGTAATCCTCTGTTCAAAGATAGCAGCTTCCTCTTCTTCCTCCTCTGCAACAGCTAAGCCATCGCAAAGACAACTGAGCAGCTCCGTCCAATGAGGAAGACCCTGACAGGCGGATGAAAGCTTCAGAAACAGCTGCACGTCAGGCAACAAATGCCACTTCCAGGTTTAAGGACGAACCTTCAAGCTCTACTTATTTTTCCCTTCACCTTTTATGTTTTTTGTTCTAAATGCAGCAAGACTGCAGGCACTCGAGGCCGACATCCAATCACGCTCCAGACCTCCAGATACGCTCTAACAGATCCAGTGTGTGCATGTTTTACACCCTGCATTAAACGATAAGTCGAGCAATGTTCTGTATGTTTCTTATTCTCAATAAATCCCATGAAAAGACAAAAACAATGGATGGATCCTATTAACAGGTACTGTCTGTATATCCAAAGCCTGAGATAAAACTATTCAATGTTAAATTAATCCTTCTTATACCTCCTGCTGCTATAAACACTGTGGGGCTTAAAATAGTGGCCAGAAAAAGCATTATTTACTTCTGTTATAGTACTGTTTGCTAAAAACTACACAGCCCAGCTGTTTTAGGAAAAGATTTTTTGTGAAGTACATGTGCTAGGAATGAACGTATCCAGAGACGGACTGACACATGGTTGACACACGATGGTTTTCTGGTCTTTTCCTGGGATCTGTGCTTTAACATCGTGAACCAGATAAAATATGCAGATACAGACTGCATGTTAATAACAGGTGTAAATGAGGTCTTTGTTTAGTCTCCTTGATAAAACTGTAAAAGTAATAGTAAAAAATGCCAGTGTAGAATAAAACAAAAGCTGCATATTTAGACAATCGAGAATATACAGAGTCTGGAGTAGCAACAGTTTAGGAATGTACTTCCATTTTTCTTTACAGTCAGATAAAAAGACATTTGGACCTTCAGGCCGCAGAAAAGCCACGTGTTAATTCAATGCACATAATGCTACATTCTGTAAGTTAAAAAAAAAAAAAGTCACACCCTTTAGTATAAAAACAGTCCTGGTCATTGACAGGGAACCAAAAGGCAGTGGTACACCAGCGTCGCAGTCAGAGCCGAGCTCCGGTTGGTCTGCTTTTAAGACACGAGGAAGAGGAAGTGACAGATCTGATGTCATCCCCCTCCTCTGGTGTTCATGTGTTGAGTCAGCACAGTAAAGTAGTCCAGTGGTTACAGCAAAAGAGGAGGCAAAAAGAGAAAAAGTCCCCTTTAGAAAAAAAGTTGTGTTTTTTTGCTTTTTCTTTTTTACAGCGTGTTG
This sequence comes from Heniochus monoceros, assembly GCA_029783685.1. Taxonomy (NCBI): domain Eukaryota; kingdom Metazoa; phylum Chordata; class Actinopteri; order Chaetodontiformes; family Chaetodontidae; genus Heniochus; species Heniochus monoceros. Next base: position 23,117,081 of record JAPZEA010000004.1, on the reverse strand, counting down.
AAAAAACGTCACAACACAGAAAAAGAGGAAGTCAAGGCATCGGTTTAACTCCAGGTTTGGACAATCGTCGAGCTGATCACAGTTTGATATCAGAGCATCTGTGATGATCATTAAACAGGAAAGAGGATTCAGACCCGCCTCCCCTTGAAGGGTTTTATTTGTCACAGACGGGGGCAATGATTGGATGAGAGCGTGCCCCGCCACAGGTGCGATCCGGCGGGGCAGGACGTCCCTCACACCGAGGTCTCCGACTGCAGCCTCATGACGAACTTGTGGCTCTTTGGGTCGATGAACTCCTCCCCGAGCCGCAGGAAGGGGAGCGGCGTCACCGTGACCACCAGGGAGAAGTCCAGGCGTCGCAGGGAGAAGACCAGACCCTGACGCAGGGCCGAGGTCACCGGCTCCTCGCTCACTAGAGTCCACTGGCGCCCCCTGCCGTTCTGCTGCTGGTACTGCATGGTGGGGCCTGGGGAGAGGTAGCGCTCCAGGAAGGCCTGACAGGAAGGATGCAGCAGCTTAATTATCATGGAAACACTGGAAAACTGGCTTTAAAAGTAAAGTATTTTTGTTGCCGCCTTTAAACTATATTAATGTATGTTTTTGTTTATACTCTGCTCTCTGCTCCCAGGACACATGACACAAGACTTCACTGAACTGGATTAAAGAGGTTTTATGTGTGCAGGAAGAGCTGAAATTTAAATCGAAATCTGTTTCTGTGATTTCAAATCACTGCTGCAGAAACTCTTCAAAGTGCTGATTTTTCGAGGTATTTTATGATCTACATATGTTCGTATAAGTTAAAATATTGGCCATTGTTAAGGTTTTAGCTCTTGTGTCATTTAGGTGCCATTCAGGTTGTTTTTAGGGTGAAATCTTTCACATGAAACATAGAAATGTTTGTTATAAAATTTCATGGAAGAAATACTGAATATTGAATCAGCACAAACCAGCACGTGTAATTTGTGTAACTACAGAAACTGTAAAACTGCAGAATGTGAGACTCCTAAAAGGATCTCAGTGTCCTGAAAAGCTTCGACCCTGCTGGACCAAACGGGCCACCTGTTTGAATAAAAGGCCAGTGAGTTCAGCTCTTCTTCATCTTTTACCTTCGGCGTCATGTTGTGTGTGATGCAGAACTGCAGGTGTGTGAGGATGCTCTCCATGCTGTGGAAGGCCTGCTGCCGGGTGGTCCTCAGGTATTTCTGCATGGCCCGCGCCATCGGGGCGAAGATGGCCTGGGCCGCCTCCCGGGGGTCCATCACCTCCCGAGGGTGTTTGGGGGACGAGGCGACCTCGTCTTCATGGAGACGCTTGATGTGTGTGAACGCCTCCTCGACCGCCACGACCAGCCTGGAGGGACGAGAGCAGGCATCATGTTCACGTTGTCGGCTGTGAGGTTATTTCTCAACAGAATACAGAAGACAGTTTTTCCTGGCTGGAACAGCTGGATCTGAATATCCTGACCTTCTGTCAATCATGATTGGGTTATCGGAAGGACGGATCAATTATTCCCTCAACCTGCCTGTTTTATTACTTACTTGTGCTTTTCAATATCTTTCACAGAGACACTACCAAGAGTTCAAAGGAATGTAAACTTAGATTAGCTGCTGTCTATCGTACATGAAATCATCCTCTGAAACAGCATTTAACTGTTTCCCAGCAGAATTCTGCGGTGTACTCTGGTAGCAAATGGAACTGTTGTCAGTTGCAGTTTGTAAAAGATTCTGTTTTTATTTACATTTCTCACAGCGTCTCAGCTTTTTCGGAGCCTGGGTTGCGTTTGAAAGGACTATCTGTCTGACCTGGCCTTGCGTTTGCGGATCCTGCGGTCCATCTCGGCCTCCTCGTAGTAGAACTCGTTGTGGGAGTTGTCTCTCCTCCGGGCGGCGGCTGCTATCATGGCCCTGGACTGGCCTGTGGAGTTATTGGTGGTGTTTTCTAAAGGCAACACATGCAGAAGGAGGAATTAGCAGACTGCATTTCAGATGTTTAGCTGTGAGGTGAGCTGTTTTAAGGTTTAACATGAGTAGACAGTACGTCACTGAATGTCTCATCTGGTCCTGATGTAGACCAACAACTGACAACTGATAAAAAAGATGGATGAGAAAACAGGCGGCAGAGCCGTGATGAGGCTGTATTTACCGTCCAGAGAGTAAACCTTGAAGCCCGTCATCTTCTTGGACAGGATGGACTTGGGCAGGTTGAGCAGGGCAGGGTTGTAGACGGGGAAGTCGTTGTAATAACGGTCCAACACCCAGACGGCTGCCCGCTGGATACTGAAACACAGCGTGTCAATCATCAGAGCTGCAGCGCTGCACGATACGAACAGCTAACAGCACTACAGTGCGAAATATTGACTCCAGTACGCCAGCAGTCAATGAGCCCTGAAAGCTGCAGGCTGACTGTGTGTCTGCTGCTTTTTGCCAATTTAAAGTTTGTTTGGAAAATACACCACTGAGCCAAATAATCCACCGACATGATGAGGGGCTTAAAGTGGGACTTTTATGATCTGATCATGAAGCCCTGACTTAAAGAGGGAATTTAGGGTCAACACCTTTACTATCTTCCAGTTTTTTGCTTATATTCTGATATTTGAGTTTATTCAAATTACCAGACAGGAAATCTGAGGCCAGTTTCTATTCCAGCACAGAAAAACTGAACACATTGCACTGAGGACAGGAGGAGCAGAGAGTTAATGGAGCCCCGGCAGCTAATTTTTTTGCCCAGGAGCCCCATTGCCAGTTAATTCTGTCCCACAGCACACTTTTAGTAAGTTACACATGACTTAGTCTCATGGTTTTCAGTTTTCTTTAGAATGAAATAGGATGATTAAACTAATTCTCAGCTGGATTTTTGTGTCCTCGTGCATCTAGAAGCTGTTGTTTGAATCTTTTTGAGGAAAATCATACTTTCAAATATATTTAATATTCAGAATTGATACATCATAGGTGCTACCTGCACGTCAACATGGAATGGATGGAACAGAAGTGCGCACATGCATTTCTCTTTGATTTAGATTTCAGAGAAGTTTGTTTTCAAAATGATAAAACCAGAATAAACTTAAAAGCATTTCTGCCTGATGGCACACACTTGAATGTTAAAGCCTCTGTGCAGGCTTTGAAATCTTAGGTGACATCCAGTAAAATGAGCTGATAGAAGCTACGACTCTGCAGCAAACTGCCATCTCACTAACCTCAGGTGGCCCACGTTGTAGAACTTGCTGGCCCCGTCCGTGCTCCGGACCACCTTGAGGCAAAAGGCCGGCTGCAGGTGCCGGACCTCCAGCAGCACCAGAGCCAGGTACTGTATGAAGAGCAGGGCGTCCACCAGCGAGGCAGCGTACTCCACGATCCCCCTGTAGTCCCTCTCCCTGGGCTCCAGCACCCGCACGCCGTAGAACAACCAGTACGACGCCACGAACAGGAACACCAGCACCATCAGCAGGCAGCGGAAGACAAAGAAGCGTGGCAGCGTGGCGCGGGGAGGCCGAAGGAACAGCGCCCAGGAGGAGATGAGCAGGACCAGGAGCTTGAAGGCCAGCGAGACGTAGAGGCCTTCGCAGGGCGTGCCGCAGGGCTCGAGGGCCTCACGCCACAGCACCTGCGGGAGGATGAGGAAGGCTAAAGGCGTGACCAGGGCGAAGAAGCTCAGGCAGCCTCCCAGAGCCGGGCCGACGAAGCGCTTGCACTCCAGCGGAGTCGACTCCTCCAAATCTTTGGTGACACGGGTCAGGTCCTCGTTGGAGATGCTGTGTTCTGAGGTGCCGGTGACGACCGTGGTGGTCTCGCCCCAGTTATCATCCTGTCAGACAAAGAGGAGGGTTCATGTCAATGTCTATAAAACCTACAAAATCACATCATGCTGAATATGAAGACTCAAGAGTTAAATTCTGCAGATTTTACCAAGATGTTTGGTCTCTTTATTAAAGAGCTGAATAAAAACAATGTTAATGTGAAACGTGCGAGAGCAAATATAAAAGCATAATTTCAGACATTCTGAAGAGAGATTGAGTCCTAAGGTCGGTCATTATTCCAGAAAGCTCAAATATTCTTTGAAGTTATGGAAGGAATCAACCTCTCCGCCTCCTCCGTGTCCATTTGTGTCCTGAAGCTTAAACACCTCTTTACTATTTAAAGAGATACGTGTCTTCACTTCATCTAGAGACAAACATCCTAAATCTCTTTAATAGACACATGCCTTGTCACTTCATAAAACCTCTTTGAAGACTCAATTACACAATGATTGACAAGACGGACGAGGACTGAAGCTTATCTATATTCCTAATATTCTTTAAAGGCATCAAACCCACATCCCGGAGGCCTCAGTGGATCGGTAACAAGTGGCAGATGAATAAAATGGACAAACTGTGCAGGAAACGATCTGACTGACCCTGTCGTCTCCCCGGGTCGACTCTGCATCCAGCAGCGGCTCTCCGGGAGTCTGGATGGTGACCGATTTGTCTCCACGACTGCTGCTGTCCCGGCTCTTAGAGCGGTGACGATCCCTCCGATCCCTGGAAGACAAACGGCAGAGTGATTGGCTGTGTGGCAGGTATTACTCTCCTCTGCTCTCCCTGCGACGGATGGTCTGATGCAGCGTGTTTTCATATATCAACCAGCTTCAATCGATATTTACTCAACAAACAAGACTTTAAGTTCACAAAAGAGGACACACGCTTGCATCCTTCTCCTTCAGTTTTGGTCCAGATGTTGTCGCTGTCCTGTGAAAACCATGCATCTCCACAATGTCCAAAAATAAACCTTATTTCTGCTACGTGGTAATACATTTTTAACATAATCAAATGCGGTTTAAAGCCGTTGATTTCACTAAAGTGGGAGACCTGTCTTAAAACGTAAAGGACCACTTCCTCTTTCAGTGTAAAAAAAAAAAAAAAAAAAAAAAATGGAGATACATGGTTGCCTTTGGTTTTATTGTTGCATTTATTTGGAAACATTGAGAGATTAAAAAAAGGAAAAAAAAAACTCAGGATTTAAAGTTAAAGTTTTTAAGTTCAATTCTCACTGTGGCTCCAGTTGTTTTGCAAAAAGTGAAATTTAAGTTACCAGTTAGCAGTTTTTATGTTTGAGCATTTGACTTGTTTCAAGTTTCAAGTTTTTTCTTAAGTTTCTAAATAAGACATTCCAACATTTTATTTCTGGTTTTGAGTTAATGCTTTTACTGTGGCTCTTTGACACTACATATTTTTAATCTTAAAAATCTTGGTAAGTGAAATGTTCCAGTTCTGTTGGCAGATAATTTTGCTTATTTTAAGTAACACTTCCTCCATTTGATGGCTCTTTTTTCATGTTTTTGAGAGCAGACTTTTTGCAGTGTGTGGACTTCAATCCTTTAAACTTGCCAACAGTAAGAAAACTGAGGACGTCAGACCAAAAAGGCACCAACACCAGAAACTCAGCAAATGATTTATCTAAACTTTACACGCTCGAGTTAAAGAGTGCTTGTTGGTAATGAGCTAAACTGGCAGCCTGTGCACACTGGAGCTGCTCTGCATTGGGTGAGAATAATGGTTAAAAGCACTGAAGGAACCTGAACTCATTCAGTAAGTGCTGCTAAAACAGCAACAAGTGAAGGTCAAGGTTAAAACGCCGTCATCGGTGTGACCCGTGCTGCATCTACCTGTGCTTGCGGGAGCTTCTGGAGTGGGAGGACTTGTATGAGTAGCCCGAGTACTGCGACTCGTTGTCCATGTCTCGGGTCGGCGGTGAGCGGGCTTTACGAGCCCCGCCTCCTCCTCCTCCCCCCGTGCCGCGCTGCTCGCCCACTCCTCCCAGCTGGCTCTTGCGCTCGGAGATGGACTTGGTGGAGAGAGCGAGGGGCAGCTTGAGCAGGTCAACCTTACTCCTGAGGGAATCTATCTTGGAGGCCGATGGGCAGGGAGCAGGAGAAGGGAGGCGGGAGGGCGGGGGAGGCTACAGAGAGGAGAAGAGGGGCAGGAGAGTCGCAGCAGGGGAGAGCGGAGGTGGCTGTGATCTGGAAGAGATGAGCAAAGAGAAGGTGACGGTTAAAACTCTGAAACACTCTCTGGACGATGGAGCATGCAGCTCACTCGGCGACTCTGAACACACTTATTGTTTATACATGTTAAAAGAACGGACGTCACTAAACACACACAGGAGGCTTCACGTTCTCATTTTGCCGTTCTTGATGAGCTTCCTGTCCTGTGTTTCTAGCAGCTATCGCACAAACCATCGAGATGGAAGCACCTAAAAGCTCCCGTGGGTCTATTCTGAGCTTCCTTTCTACATTATGCACTGTGGGTTTGGTACAATCTACGAGATAAACATCATTTGGAAACACTGCCTTCAGATCAGACAGCCTCATTCAAAGAGCCTAATAAATAATCGTTTAAAACTTGACTTTGCAACTTTTGAAAGACGGAATAACAAAATCCTCCTCTTACAAATGCAAAGTTTAATTCAGAAGCAATAAAAACACTCACTCACTTCAGATGCACTGGGACACTGCTACAGCACACTTTTATTGAGACTGATACAGAGAATTAGTTCAATCTGCTCCATTCAGAGGGGGAATCAGACAGAAGGCAAAATATCAGGTGTGTGAAGGTGTGTGTTAGCATCAGATCACTGCTTTAATAATGACAGGACTGCTGTGAATAGACTACTCATTACACACACACACACACACACACACACACACACACACACACACACACACACACACACACACACACACACACAC
>JAPZEA010000004.1:22946330-22957443 GCA_029783685.1 Heniochus monoceros | reverse complement strand
CTAAATAAAGCAAGATAAAGGTGAAAATATAACAATGAAGAAATCAAGCTTAAGTCTGATGTTCTTTTGGATAACGTCAGGACTGTGATGAAGCTAATAAAGGTCCGAGCTTTTTTCTCTGTGGCATCTTTCTTATTAAGTTATTTTCATTCTCTTTAGCTTTCATGCAGAGTGATTAAACAGAAGTGAAGTGTTTGTACATGTAAGAAAGGCACTTAGAAAAGCCTCTAACAGTTTTTGCATTGGTAGAATAACAGGAGAACTGTTTTTTGAAGGAAGTTTGATTTTGCCTTTATTGATGAATTCTTCTCTTTCACAGGCATCTCAAGAGATGTCAGGTCAAGACAGAAATCCCATCTTCACCCCGTTCACCAATAAAAACAAGGTGAATTTATTTGTACACATGGAGTTTATTTTGTGATGCTCGGCTGATTATTCTTAGCTTTATGATTATAACAGAATTAGATCAGTGGTCTTTAGGGGAGAGTTATTTTTCAAATAAAATTATATTATGTCATTATTTTGTATGATAAATACCAAATATGGTAAGATGTGTTACAGTGAGCCATGAGTTGTAGGTGGTATTAAGGAGTTTTTTAACAACAATTTTATTAGATATCAAGCTCCTAATGGAACTGGTTTGCAGTTCAGTCATGCACATTCATCAGACAAACGATTCTGCAAAAGAGGAAACTCAACACACTTTAACTTAAGAAAACACATGCAAATTAAGAAAATAACTAATCAATTTCACAACGTATGTGCAGAATTTAAACACACCCAAATGCAAAACAAAAAACCCCTTTACTTTTGACACATATTACCTGCCGGGGGCAGTAATCAAATTGCAGCAGCTATTACTTCCTTTGCCTGTGAATGGCAACAGCATGGTGGCCCTGACCACTGCAACGTAAGAAAACACGTGCAAATAAACAAAACACAAGCAAATTAACATCTTCACCAATTTAGCAACACATGCACAGTGTTTAGAAAAAGTGCTGCAAAGTGAGAAAACAAAAACCAAATCCAGAAATGCTGCAAGTAGCACAGATGACAACAGAAACTGTGACATCATTTGCTTTTGTATCTCAGGTGGACAACATCATCTTGTTAAGTCAATACCAAAGTGATGTGGATTGGGTCATCAACAGCTACAGGAAGGACATCAACAACAAAGCCCTCGTTGTGAAAGTCTCCCTGTCTGTGGGGTAATGCTTCACTTTACTGCTGTAGCTGTGATTACTGCTACACCTGGCAGATGGTGTTGGGAAGTTCAGGTTGCGCTCAAACCATCACAGTGACTGACAGACTTTAAAATGAACCTTTTTTGTTTTCTAACAACACTCTTTCTGTCCTGACAGGCTGGTTTTTGTTTCCCATCTTGTTTCTGTTGTTGTCTTACAGAGTGGAATGCTACAGCCCTGACAGCAACTGTGTGCAACTGTCAGGCTTCAGTGACCAAATGTTGAGGTAAAATGTCTGGCTGCTCATTTTAATCCAAAAACCATCTTTAAATGATTTATAGAAATGTAAGAAACGTTAAGTCTAATTGCTCTTGAAAATAAACTGTGGCTTTCTGTTCATGATATGCTGTATTGATAATGGCAGGAACTTACTCGTTTATTGTTTCAAAGAGTCAACTAGAAGTCAGTGGTCCTGGCCAAGAAATAGTCCTGCACATAACCCTTAAAAAGGCAATTGGTCATTTTTACACTTCCTGTTTTGTACAGATTAAACAAATAGAGATAACATGTTAATTAGTGAGCTTTAAAAGTGCTGGCTGGTGGATTTTGTGACCTTTGGCCAGGCTTTGTTTCTAGTCTGTGTTAAGGTAAGATAAAAAGCTGCTGGCTGTAGCTTCATATCTATCCTACAGACATGAGAGAGGTATCGGCCTTCTCGTGTAATTCTTTCAGGGAAAGCAAATAAATGTATATCCCACAATTTGTAATGATTTCTTTAACTGTATAACCAGGTTTGTGGCAGAACGAGGATCATCCAGGCTGCTGGACCATGTGGAGCATTTAGACAAACTGTACAACATCCCGCCACCAGAGGGAGCCAAAGGCCCTCAGGCCACAAGCAATGTTGTTCCAATACCAGCCAGCCCTAAGTTAAGGTAATTCTTATTTCATAGCAAAGAAGCAGTTCTGAGCAGTTTATAACCTGACGTTGAGGGGTTTGTTTTTCCAGCCTTTTCCTCACTAGTTTAACACCACCTCCTCCTCTCTCTGCCCTCAGGTGGCGAGGCGTGCGTGTGTTTATCTCCTCCACCTTCAGAGACATGCACGCCGAGCGCGACATCCTGGTGCAGAGCGTGTTCCCGGAGCTCCGGCGGCGCGCTGCGTCACACTGCCTCTACCTGCAGGAGGTGGAGCTGCGCTGGGGTGTGACAGAGGAGGAGTCGGGCCGGACCGCCGAGCTGTGCCTGTCGGAGGTGTGTCGCAGCCAGATGCTGGTAGGAATCCTTGGGGAGAGGTACGGCCTGGTGCCTCCCAAACCTGTCCTCCCTGACCTGCCGCAGCACAGCTGGGTAAGACCTGACTTCATGAAATAGAATTAATTAATAAGTAGAACTGTGTATACAGTGTACGCAGTGCTACTTAAATGTATAAATGAAATTCTGATGCTTTATTCTGCACAAGCATCTGTTTTATTGAGACTGAGATTATTGGCAAGTTCAAAATAAAAATGATTTAGAGAACTTCCCGTTCTGCACTATAGGGTTCATTTTTACAGTTAGAGTAGAAAAACAGCCTTAAATTAGATTCTTCATACATTTAAATGAAATGAAATAAGCATTTAAGTTTGTTGAACATAATTCTATTAATGCACGTCTTTGTCACTGAAATGTTTTGTGAAACTGGTCACCTGCTGCATCATCAATCAGTTGAAAATGAGGGGAAATAGTACAGTACTTTTCCTGAAATACAAATAGGAAAAAATGTTATTTGAAGGTAGAAAGTATTCCGTATTTATTGCTGATCAGCAGGCCAATCAGACCTCTGTAGATATATGCATATATAATTTAAGTGATTTTGTGATAAAGGGAATGAAACATCAAACTACCTTTTAATACCAGAGAGATGAATGATGGATTAATGAATGAGAATGGTGTCTTGCTTTTAAATGTGAGTTTGGATGTGAGATATTCTTCAAAGTATTGACAGAAGTATAATTTGTGTGCAGCTGGCCTCGGCCCCGGCGGGCCTGTCCATCACAGAGCTGGAGATCCGTCAGTTCCAGGCTCTTTACCCCGACACAGCGCACCAGCGCATGTTCTGCTACTTCAGAGACCCAAATATCATCAAGTATGCCAAGTTTTTTCTTTTAACTTTTCTCTTTATACACTTTAAGTTTGAGTAAATGAGTCATTCAAATCTGTTACTAACTCCTTCAAATTAATTTCAAAATGTTTATATGAGGTTTTTGTAAAGTGCTTGTGATTCCTTTAAGTTGGTGATACTATACAGTTGAAGTATTTTAAGTTTTAATTTCCTCCTCAGATCAGTTCCAGTGTCTTGGAAGTCCGACTTTGCTCCTGAATCAAAGGGGGCTGAGTCTAAGATGGCCTCTCTAAAGGGAATGATCCGGGCCAGTGACGTCAAGGTCACTGAAAAGTGAGTCCTCTTGGTCGTTTCCTGACTACACTGAAGCTGTGGCACTAAAACAATAGTTCAATAGTTCATATGTGACTCAGATCTGGGTTTTTTTGCTGCACAAATCACAGGGAATCTGATATTTTCTATTCTGATTTGGGCCTCTTTCATATGTGGCCCTAAACCCGATACAGGTTTGATGTTTTGCAATGCAAAGTCTGAACAGTCCTACCAGAATCCACGAGACTTAGACATCACTTTTATATCACGAGTGTCTTTCCACGAGACTCTTGTGGAGAGGCGCTGACAGATGTAGCGAAAGGTAGAAATTTTGGATGAAGTCTGTTTCTGTGAAGCCATTCACATCATGATCCCACCACTCCTGCCTCCGACTCTGCATCCACGCGTACCTCTGTACAGATGTAGCAGCCATTTCTCCACAAAAAGCCATAATTAAAAACTGGCTCATTATCATTATCATCTGCTCAGGAATTCACCGGCTTCCGCTGCACATCAGCTTATATATTAAATTGTGAACGTCTCCGTTTACTTCAGTGTTGTGTATGACTTTGCATGACTTGCTATAGTTCTTTTACGTTTTCTTTTATGTATGCAATCTGATGTTGGAAACATTTCAAAAATAATGTGAGCAGCCAAAAAAAAACATCAGATCTGAGCAATAAATCTGAATTGAGCACTAAGACTTACCGTGTGAACGTAGCTATAGAATACTACTCATTTAAGACTTTAATTCTAAAAGTAGTTTTAAAAGTAGTATTAGACCTAATCTGTGGTTCTTCAGTCTGTGGTGAAGTACAGCATTTTTGATAAAACTAGCATGAAGCACTGAAGCATTTTAATCGCCTTAGCTGAGGCTTCTTGTCTGTGTTTCTGCCGTAGTTACCCGTGCGAGTGGGGAGGCGTTGTGGATGGGAAACCATATCTGAAAAAGCTGGAGGCCTTTGGCAAAGCCGTGCTGGACGACTTGTGGACGGCTGTAGAAAAGCAGTTTGTGGAGGTTAGTTACACTGAAGATTCAGTCGTTTTCATTTCAAGGCTCCACGTTGACCAAACATTGGTCTGTGGTGGAAGAAGTACAGAAATCATTTACTTAAGAAAACATAACAGTATCACATATAAAAATACCCCATTACAAGATAAAGTCCTGCATTCAACACTTTAATAAAGGTATAAAAGTCTAAAAGTATTTGCAACAAATTTCACTTAAAGTATCACCATTATGCAGAATTCCCGCTGTCTGTTATTTTATTAGATCATTATTAATGATGCCTAAATATGTCAGCTTTACTTCAGATACTGTTGAGTAGTTTAATCTATAATAATTCATCTTTTATAAATTACTCCACATGTTTCAATTTAAGTCTTAATCTGAAAGGTTACTAGAACTCTTAAATAAATGTGGTGGAGTATAAAGTACAATATTTTCCTCCAGATACCCTAAGATAGAAATACTTGAAATTCTACTGCGCTTGAGTAAATGCACTTAGTTACTTTCCATCACTGTGTGAAACCACTAAAATGGCAAAAAATGCCAGCATACCTGACTTACAGTATATTACAAATAAACAGCATTTTATTCTCCATGTTGAAGGAGGATGAGAAGGCCGAGGCTGTGTCTAACGTGACGGAGCAGGAGGTGCACCAGGGGGAGCTGCAGAGGCAGTTCTTCGGCAGGGCGAAGGTGCTGGTCGGAGCTGTCGGGATAGTGGAGCAGGCCCAGACCAAAGGCGGGATGATGGTGGTGGAGGGAGGACCTGGAGAGGGAAAAACTGTCTTCATGGTAAATTCCTCAAATGAATTCTATTTTATACTATTCTTCTATCAGGAGCTCTGACCTGTGATGACATGTAAACAGTCGGATCCAAAGAGGAGTTTGGGCCGAATAAATGAAACAGTACAGGAAGGCTTGCTCGTTCTTCAGAGAAAAACTGATATGTCTGATTATCATTCCGTTACTTAATGTGCCAATAGTTTTCTGGATAAACCGATTAATCATTTGCTCTATGAAGTGTCAGTAAATTGTTAAAAAGTACTCGTTACAGTTTCTCAGTTACATCTTGAAATGTCTAATTTTGTCTGACCAAGAGACCAAAAGGCAAAAATTCAATTTACAATGATGTTACACCAAGAAAATGGCAAATTCCTCACATTGGAGAAGCTGGAACCAGAGAATTTTTGGCATTTTTGCTCGAAAAATTTGCTTAAAAAATTAGAAGGTGCACAAAATTGTTTCTTATTCATTTTCTGGTGATCAACTTATTATTTAAGTGATTAAGTTAAGAAGGAAATGCTATTCCCTTATAGTGGTAATATTACAGTAATACCACAATAAGGCCACAATAACATCACATCACCACATAAACGTCACTGAAGCTTTAGTGGAAATATATTTCCACCTGTGGAATTCTTTGGAGTCTGTGCCCATCATGATGATTTAAGTTGTTCTGAAGCCAAAGAGTGGCCCCGTCCTGCTTGAATCTTCTTATGTTTTAGCCTTCTCTTTTGTTTCCGGTACCTCCATTATAAACCAGTTTCCAGAGAAGCTGTGTTGTGTTTGACTGAAATGAGACTTTTCAGTGAATCTGCACTTTGAGCTACCTTTCAAAAACTGGCCTTGCAAAGGACAAGACACAAAAAAGAATGAGAAATCTTCTGTGAAGGGCAATCTGATTGCCTGCTAACATACACACTTTATTAGGTACGCCTAGCTGAACAGTGCTGCAGTAAATCCTGCCTTCATGAAGGTCATAACGTTGAATTTTTGTTTCATAGTTGTTGAGGATGTAGTTAGGTGTTTCTGTTACACAATACATTTCAACAGCATCACAAACTACATCCTCCAAAATATCAGACAGTTGAATCAACAACCGTTCGATGAAAAACTGAACATTATAACCTTCGACCTGCCTTTAAAGGAATGATTCGTTGCAGGACTGTTGTATTGGACTGCACCAGCTTTAGCTGCGTACAACTCATAAACTAAGTGAGTGAAACATGAGCGAGTGGGAAACATTACTCCCCACATTTATCTCTCTCCACACAGGCTGCTTTCGCAGACATCCTCAGGACTGGAGTTAAATCCAAGACGAACCTCGTCTATGATGTCATCTCCTACTCTACAGCTGCCAGCCAATCAGCACGCTCTGTGGAAAACCTGCTTCGATGCCTAGTTCAGTGGTTGAGGAAGATGAAGGATACTGAGGAGGAATCACATCTTCCACATTCTTACAAGTAGCTACAGTTTGAATTGTCCTTACAATAGTTAAGATTTACAGGCGCGTCATATTATCTAAACACTTAATATTGATTCCCTTTCCTGTAATTGTTTGTGATCACAGAGATTTGCTGGGAGAGTTTCACTCCAGTTTGAGCGACGTGAAGAAAAAACCTCTGGTGCTGCTAGTCGATGGGGCAGATCTTGTCCGAGACGGCAGAGGTCAGCTCAGCTGTGATTGGATACCAGAGCAGCTTCCACAGGTCGGTTACCTGCATAGAAAACTGAGGGAAAACACACACCTGTTCCAGTGGCTCGCAGACATTAAAAAAGAATGAGAAAGCTGCTGAAAAGTTGATCTTTATAAGTTTGCATGGTTTGGATGCAGGACAAAAAATTTGATTAAAATTATGTGCATTACATTTATGGGATTAGTGTTAGCAATGTCCTGAGCAGCTCATCTATATTTATATGCACTGAAGTGTAGTGACGTCTTGGTTTCTTGTTTTAGGATTGTAAGGATAGTGAGTTGAGGTTGACATTTTTGTTTTTTACTGAACAACTATTTAATGAATTTACATGACTATTTGGTGAGATGTCCATGGGGCATTTAAGAATGATTCCTGATGACTTTGGTTATTCCTCAAAGATGAGATGAACCATTCTGGAGAAAGGTCAACTGGCTGTCTGTTCTGTTTTTTTTTTTCTTTTCTCATAACCCTGGCTCTGTAAATGGCAAGCAATGACCAAGCCTCACAATGCTATTCCAGCCAATCAGCGACAGTTGGTGTCACTGATTGGCTAAGTGGAGAGGAGATGGGGGAGCAAAAGGGACGGTAAATCTGGCAGGCTAATGTTGTGTAATCGCATTGTGAACATGGAAAGATGGCAATATCAACAACCTTTCTCCAGAACGACCCATCTCACCTTTAACTATTCATGTAGTGCCACCAGCAGGTCATATTTTGTGATTTTGTCATCTGATTGGGTTGGTGCACACAGGAATTCCATGTACAGAATTCTATGCTTCCCAAACAATGTATCCGAATGACTTTAGTGATCCCTGACTTTTCCTTTGGTACCACCATGATTTTGACATTTGTGGTCTTGATTGAAATGTCTTGACAACTGTTGGATTGATTGCTGAGAATTTTGGTACACATATTCACGTCCTTGTCAGGATGAATTGTACTTGTTTGGTGATCCCATCATCAGGTCAGTACCTGCAAATTTGAACGCTTTCCTATCACCATCAGTTGCACTTTGTGTTTAGTGCTAATTAGCAAGTGTTAGCATGCTAACATGCTTAACTTGAACATAAACATTATATCTGCTGACATTAGCATTTAGCTCAGGTACTGCTGTGCCTGAAGCAAAGCCTCACAGAGCAGCTAGCATGGCTGCAGACTCTCTTGTTTTAGAGCTGTATCTCGCAGTAGAATGAGGCAGCTGATTTCAGAAAGCGTCTGGGGCCAGAGAGGTCAGCTCGGTGTGAATATTGGGGAGGCGGGGGTTGTCTACCATGCCTTTAGGAACCAGTGGCGTCGAGTCTGTGTTGTTCTTGGGAAGTGTCACCTCCGACTGTTTGGGTGTCTAAATCTTAACTCTGGGTACTTCGGCCCCCTCATTAACATTGTAGATTCCTTTTGACGATGGATTCAGGAGCGTCTGGAAAAACAATAAGCATTTGAATATTGAATTCAATGCCCTGTTGAGGGAGTCAGTGGCCATTCAGAGTGTGTAAGTGTATACTGTGTTGTTCTCAGACCTCCCCTGGTGGTGCAGAGAGTATGTGTGAGAAACTAATGATGGGTATATCAGGGGTATATGAGGGTGTTGCATGCAAAAAAGAGTCGTTGAGTCTAACTGTGCATTTTGCCCATATCTTTAATTTTCTCGGGAATTCAGGAATCTAACCTTTTCTCTCTACATTCCTGCTGTTTGCTGTCCTTCTGTCCGTCTTCCTTGCTCTGTCTTTCCACCACAGGGTAAGGGTTACAGCGTATTGCTTTTTGAAGTAGATATTTGCATAATCAGATTAGGATGTGTGATTGTCAGTGGGCTCCCCCATCAGAGGGTGCTCCAGAAGAGAGAGGGTGCTGTCCAGCCCAACAATGGATGACTCCCCTCCTCTCTCACCCTCCAATCAGCCTGCACCTGCATCCCACCCACCCATCCGGACTGCAGGTCGGCTGCAACGGCAGTCCACGCCTGGACTTTCAGCCGTGGAGGGGTGAGAGAGAGCCAGAGGAAAGGCGAAGAAGGAGGGGGTGGTTCGAGTGCATGACGGGAGTGGGAGGGCAGGGGTTGAAGCTGAGATATTTAAACATGCAGAGTGTGAATTGGCTTTAAGGGGATAAAGAGCTCAGGGCCTATCGGTTGGCACCCAACTCCAGAAATTCTTTTTCATGGGCGCCTCAGCCGGGAGAGCGAGGGGCTGCCTGCACTGATCTGGCCCATTGTGATAACAGATTCAGACAGTGTGCTAGACGCTGATAAGGAAATGTGCTCTCAATAGACGATTACCCACATACTTGGGAGAGAATAGTCAATCAGGAAAATATACTTGGTGGAGGGAATGAGAAGCATACAGATTTGTTATTATTTTCAATGCAGGGTTTCATAATCCTGCTAGAAAGTTGAGGTCAGAGTGACGCTCGTACTGTGATTGGGCGATTTCTGTAAATAAGGTGTATCAGCAAAATGCATTTCGCAGCCTGACAGCATGTGTGCAAAAGCTGTCACATGCCTTCCTATCTAGTTTCAAATGACAATTGAATAAATAAACATTAGGGGGTCTGAATTACACCGAAACATTCAACATACAATGAAAACTTTTTAATATTGCATCTCATATTACCAGGAAGTCCAGCTATTAATAAATAGTTGGTGGGTTTATTTGGTATTATTTCAGTTCACCATGAAATTGCTCAATTCACCGTGAAATTGCACATGAGGTAAAAAACCACCCAAATGCATGCTGAGGAGGAGCCACACTGCCGCTGTACAGTTGTTTTCACTCTCCCAGCACAATATGATTCATTTATTGTTTTTGCAGGATTACAAAGAGTCACCTGTCAGTTCCCACAGGCCTCCAGTCAGTGTGTCCAGCTGCCCTCTGCTCCGTTTACACACCATTAGCCAGAGTTAAACAGCCAGAGTGAAAGCGTCCAAAACCAACTCACTGTTTACTCTTCAGCTTATTTAGTTGCAGCCTTTAGCCGGAAAATGAGGCACATTTTCTACAGCCACAATAGGCGATTAGGCATGTAGATGTCTGACCTCGGTTTAAATGGAGCCGGGTGCCAATGAAACTGCTGATATTGGAACTAGAGCTGAAATGAATAGTCCATTGATCAGTTTGTCAACTGGCAGAAAATTAATTATTTTGGTAAAAGATTAAGCACTAAAGTCATTTATTATAATATTCTCTTGTAGCAGCATTTCATATTATTGTAATCTGGGAAATTATAATGTGCATTTCTCACTATTTTCTGACATTATAGTCTAAACAATCAATCAATTAATGGATTAATTGAGAAAAAGACAATTATTTAAGAATGAAAAGAGGAATTAATTGGTGAGTTGTGTCATTTTGGTTGTTTCCTGCCTTTATATTCACTAGTTATGACTTCAGTGCTATTAAATACTGTGTGCAGCAGCAAAGCGGCACTTTCCTTCAGAATACTCCGTCTGCGCACTGGTCAACTGGACAGTGTTTGACTCCAGCATGACCTCTGACCCCTTGGTCACAAGTTAAGCTGTCACTTTCAGCGTTGCTCTCTCAGGCCTCTGGTCAGTAGCCAGAGAGCAGAGGTCAGCTTTGTGTCCACACGGTCATCACAGGGCTTCTGGACAAATGTTTCTGGCCTTATTGAGCCGAACAAAGAGGCAGAAGCTCTACTCTTAACTTCAGATCAGTTGTGTCTCACACCGTGTGAAATAAGTTCAAATAGCGTGGCCCAATTCCAACATACTAAACCGTTTCATACTAACAAGAAGTGATGCAGTGTGTGTGCCGATGCGTGCCCGTCAAACTGAGAAATTTTCAGAGGATTTAATAATTCATTTTTGTTTGTTCCTGTTTTACCACAACTTGTTTACATTGCTCCTCCATTTCCTTTGTGCATTGCATTGTGGGTGTTTGGAGTATATTTACTTGATTTTTTTTCAGTGTGAACATAATATAACTCAAACCATTTAGTAAAAAGAAAGATATTTGCTGCTATAAAAATTACTTTTGTGTGTGCAATAATGTGAGCAAAAAGATGCAGAAAGC
>JAPZEA010000004.1:21973520-21986590 GCA_029783685.1 Heniochus monoceros | reverse complement strand
GGGTGAGGACGACCTCATTATCAGCCAGCTGGACAGCCAAGCCGTCCACTCGTCCCACCTTTTTTAACCCCCGCCATCCAGCCCTCCTCCAGCCCTCCTCAAGCCCTCCTCCTGTCACAGATGATAATAACGCCCTGTTGTCTGCTTCCCATTAGTGAGCAGGAGAAACATGGCTGCAGCCCAGAGGGACAGTGATCCAGGCTACCTCTGCACAGTCCCACATAGACTGGTAGAAGTTTGTGATACGCTTGTAAGGTTTTATTCATCTGTGCCTTATTATCATAGACACACACACTTAATGATCATAGACTGAAGACTCATGGAAAAACAACTCGGCTCACGCTAATGAGGAATAGCAGATGATCTTAGAAATGGCTGCAGTCCCTTGCTAGATGATAATCATGGGCTGAGAGATGATAAGCTGCTGATAAAGGCTTAATTAAAGCCTGGCAGCCATCTTGAGGAGGCTGTTTACGGAAACAATCAGATGTAGCACAGACTCAATAGGCTTACTGTGCTGTTCACTGTTGCGCTGGAATAAGATTTGATCCAGCGAATTCAATTGTCTGACCTTTGTGATTCTATCAAGCAGGATTGAGCCATGTTCAAATCTCCCAGCCGGCCACCGTCAGCCCGACAACCAGCGACTGCTGATGTATTTGTGTGAAGACGTGAATTAATGATTCAGAAGTGGAAATGAAAATGGAAAATCTCTCATGTAAAATAACCACAACTGTTCTATGTTTGGCTTTGGATTGTGGGTTCATGCAGGAGCCCATCATTCATAGTAAAAAGCTGATTGAGAGAATAAGTTTTTAGGCCCTTTTAGGAGAGAAGAATAACCTGGTTTATTGATATAGATCAGAGGGATACAGGGTACAGTATAAGGCATGGCTTGTGAACAAATGGTTATAGATCAGGGCTCAAAGCCTGGACCTCGGCAAGTCGGTCCGGACCCGGTCTTTATAGTGTAACGCTTTCTAATTTGAAATTTTCTGGTGATCAATAAATTGTTCATTACGTTGAATACACAGTGGAGATGGAGATCATTCACAGCGACAAATTTAACATCACGTGACAGCCTATTTTTACAACTAGAGCATATGTAGTTGTAAGATGTCTGAGGCAGAAATAAATAAGGACGAACTGTGTGAGCCTTGTCTGCCTCGGTTTCGTGCTGGCCCAATCACAAGAGATGTGACGTTAATTAATTGATTAAATGTTATTTTGTCATTGACAATCGTTCTGGACCTCTAACCTTGAGTAAAATCAGATGCTGACCTTTGAGTGATCAGTGTGTTAACCCCTCTCATTAATCAAATATTGGTTGTGGTTCATCGTCCTGATTGAAGTCCTCATTGACCTGTTAAACTTCCCCTGTGCTCAGCTTGTGTCTGGGTTAATTTTGAGCTCCACACATCTGTCACGTTTATCATTGTCTTCAATGAATATGCTACTGCTGCTAATGACGTTCAGCACACCTGTTGCTCAGGCCAGGAAGACGGTCATCCTTCAGCCAATCTGAAGGCAGAGTCACACGCCAAAATAGAAAGAAAGGTCAAGTCTATCTACGATCGGGGCTCCAGTGGATGAGCTGAGAACTGCAGCGGGCAACTGAGGCAGCAAAAGTCGACAAGAGAAGCTTCCAACAATCACTGAGATTCATCATAATGATCTCGGATTTATTTTTTTCCCTGTTCGAGTGATGGTTTGAATTTCAAACAAAACGTGGCAGCTCTAACACAGATTAATGGTTGGTCTTTTGCTGGGATTTGTTTACAGTGACAAAGGGATAAAGAAATGTTGCCTTGGAGAAAAGCATCTGCCAAATGAATACATCTGATGATAGAATAACACCAATTTCAACCTTTAAATCACCTTTTAAAGAGAAATTCTTAATCTCAGCTGATTCAGGACAGGTTGCATTAAAAAAGGAGTTGGTCTTTACGTGTCTGAGTCGGTGATATTCGCTATGGCAGGAACAGCATTGGAAATGCGGTTTCCCTTTCCGCTTGTGATTCGTCAGCATTATTTTGCCTGGGGGCTCCGGTCAAGTGCAGCTCTCCGATCGGATCCGTCTCCTCTGTACATCATGATGAGAGCAGAGCGACATTCAGCTCTCCTGCCCTCGCCACATGGCTCTCTCTATCTCTGCACATTACACACCACTGGCACGCCGCCAGCCTGCCGTCCCAGAATACTCGGCGGACCTGCTGAGGAGTTTGCAGGCAGATGACACGACGGCTCTTCCCTCCTCCTGGCCTGTCTGAGCCACAGTGTCATTTATAGCTGTTAGTGTTGCTCCACAAACGGGATGACTCTTGTGACACGTTGAATGTTATTTTTTATAGCCTCAACTTAAAGTCACGGGTGTGAGCTGCTGGTGAGAGTGAAGGCTTTTTAGATTCGCCGTGCGTTAGATGACCTCCAGACAGAGCAGGGGAGTGAATGTCTTTTCAGATATACAGTATCGCTCTCTTTTTGTCACCTGTGTCTCCCTTGGGAAGGGTTTTGCTGAGTCTGCATGCTATTTTAAAGCGCCGTCCTGCAGCTCATTCATAGCTACACACATTCCCACCTGGGAGCTGCCCACCACAGTCTCGTGGCTTCACCGAGGGCTGTGTGATGACTGTCGGAGGGGAATTGTGCTGCTCATTCATTTTTCTCGGTTTCAGACTTATTCTATCCCTCTCTTACCTGTGGGCTATTATTGCCACCTACACATTGCTTTTATTATCATTTTGGACTTGTAGCTTTCTAGTAAAATCAATACTACACTTTTGGCTAATGGGGTAAATCTTGTTTTAGTTTTTTACCTCATTTGAGGACCAAACATACAGGATTTTCCAACAGTAAGAAGAAAGAGTGTTAATGATATTTTAACTGATAAATTGAGTAACCTCTGTTGGCCATTTAAAGAAAAAGTTTGACAAAATGCTTGCAGTCAGGAGGCGATTAGCTTAGCTTAGCATAAAGAGTGGAAACGGGCTAACAGCTAGCCAAACATCTGCCTGCCAACATCACGAGTATTTCTTGATGAACAACAGGTTATCCATTTGAGCCTTCTGGTTCATTTTCTGTACTGGATGCACATAAAAATGAGATACGTCTTTTAATCTAATTCTCAAAAAAATCAAGAAAGCAGATTTCCTTAAATGTTTAACTTGTCCTTTTGATAGGCTAAAAAATCCATCAGCCAGGCAATGTCATTCACTGCCAAGACGTTGAACCCGTTGATTTCACACAAATAGATCCAAGGGGATCCAAAATCTACCATAAAGATTTTTGTTTTCAGCGGTTCACCACGTGTTTAGCTTCATGTGGTGGTCTAAATGTTGTCACAGATGCTTTTCCATCTGGTAAATCACTAAACCCTAGGAGAGGCACTGATTAATTAGTATGTTTTTGAATTTTTGGCCATGAAAATAATTGAATTCAGATATTTTAAATCAGTACAAAAAGGCCCAGTAGTTTAACAGTTCAAACTGAAAAATATTGAGATGTTTTCACTCTTAAAGTTGCCATAGAAATCAGTTCATGCAGCCGCTTTTTGAAGCTGTATTTACTATTTAGTCCATTTTCGTGGACTGATTTTCTATGACTGATCTCATGCTGTCACAATATAAGAAACCTCACCATGCAACATAAGAAACAGTTAAAAACAAAGAAAATAAGAGCTGTTTGGATATACTTCTTGTCTCAGGGCTGGAAATCTGTTCAAAATGTACTTGGTCACTGATGTGGATTCATCCCGCCTGACTGTCTCTTCATGTCTCTTTTAAAACAAAAATATCAATCACCACTTCCCCCTTCTGGCCTCCAGCAGTTGGGGACCTGTCTCCCTGTTAAGACTCCACCACCCGCCCTCTCACAGAGCCGCCGGGGGAGGTTGCCAGTTCTGCACTTGTCAAACCTCCACATCAGTGAAAGGGGTAAATCAGGCCCACAGCACTCACTGTTTATCATGGCTGCATGTGGTCTGTCACTTTATTCTTTAAAGCCACATTTGATTATAATTTAAAGGCATCCCACAGTCTTAAGATCTCATTTTATGGGACAATATATTACATAAAAATTATTAATAACAGCACTAGCAGGGATTGATTAAATTGCCAACAACAACCCATAGTCATGCTTGAGATCTGATATCTGAAGACAGGAGGCCGTGGATTACAAACTACTTTTGTACAAGACAGCACATTATTTGATGTAGCCCAAAATTGGCCAATAGTTTTTTAGCCTTTTCTCTTTCACCAAAGGAGCAAGAGTGTAAGGAATGGACTGAAGTGAACTGCAATCATTAGCATTTTTAGCTAATTAACTTACTACATACAGTAGTAACCAAGAATTACTTCCAAGTACAAGGACCAAGACCAATCATCAAATGTTCTACATTAGTTTGTGGGGTTACAGGTTATGTTTAAAAAAATATAAGTTGCTCATAGCACATTCCCTATCTAGCATTTCCCCGCTGTGTGGATGCTATCATAGTTTATGCTAACGTTAGCAGCCTGTCCTGCTCTTGATTGTCTCTGGGGACGATTGAGCTCCACCAGCCACAGCAAACGTTACTTAAGATAGAGCTTTGTTTGACAAACACGTCAGTTAGCACTCATGCTGAAAGCATTTTCTCTTTTTAAAAGTGAAAATATGCTGTTTGAAGATAGCCACAAGTATGTAAGCTAAGCAGCCAAATGGTGCTACAGCAAAACAAGTCTGATCTGACATTTTTTATTATTTTACTTAATGTATGTGGCGATCAAGAGCATAATAAAGATCACTTTGAGGAGTCTCATTTCAAATGGAAGCATTAAAGAGTCAACCAGAGACAGTTTTCAACCAGCTCTTTAATTAGCTAGCTTAACTAGCTAGCTAGCGACAGTTAATAAGTTGGTATCTTAGCTGGCCAAATACAAATGAGAAGGCTGCTTTTGTCTACCTCTGACTCACTTTTTCAAATAATACAGAGAATTTCGATGCTAAAACTGCTTGGACAGGCTTAGCTTAGCGAACGGCTAATTGGATTTTGTGAAATTGGTTGTGTTGGTGTTTTTTACTCCCACTTAACAGACAACATCTGTAAATCAAACAGTACCAGGGCAGGACAGTAGTCCCCCTTTTCCTTTGGATTTTCTCCAAAATAAGTTTTAGTTATTTGTCTGAAAGACCACAACTGGTCCCCCTGTCCATTGCCTATACACTAATTTTGCTGCTGCAAGCATGAAAACAGATGGCTTTCAGATACCAACAAGGATTTTTCCCATGAAAATACCTGCCTCTCATTGGAATATCAACAGCGGCAAATGTTAATGCCAGTGAAATACTTGAAATTTAACTGTATCCACTATCCTGAATCAATTTGTTTCTCATTGTTAAAGAGGCCCCCATTCTTCATGTCAATCCTTCTATTTCCAGGTCAGATTTTTCGATTTGCCTCTTTCAGACCATCCATTACCATGGCAGCCAGTGATGGACAGCCCAGCGAGGCGATGGCTCGTTAAGTACTGTGAGAAGATTTCCTGCCTTTACTACTGTTCGCAGGGCAAGCAGCCAGTGTAGTGTTTGACTGTGAGCCAGTGGAGGTATCTTTACCGTTAATTATTAGAGTTCAAAGAGTTCAAAGGCATTTGTCTTTAATTAATACACGTCTAAAAATTAGTGGTCTTGCAGAAGAAGCATAAATAAAGAAACAAGTAAACAATAGTGAGAACTGCACATGTCAACTCATCTAGAACAGTGGTTCCCAACCTGCAGTCTGGAGCCTTCCAAGGGGTCACAGCATAAATCAGAGGGGTCTTGATATGATTTGCAGCATAGGAAACACAACAAAACAGCTTCTGATACACAAAATATTGTATTTTTTCTCACTTTTATCAAATCTTTTGAAAAACTGGATACCTTGACCTCTTCAGGCCTCTAAGAAGTATTCAAAGAAACCACTCTGAGGAGGAAAAATCACTCTTTGGCGGTGCTGCTCAGGATCATTGACGTATTCAATATGTGACAAGGGGTTGCAAGTAGATGAGGCTTGATTTTAACGAGTCGTGATAAAAAAAAAAATCTGAAGAAAAATCTAAAGAAATAAAAACTTGAGGGTTATAAGATGACTAAAATTTGTAAGAGTGAATTATTCATTGGTATTGGCATTGGAAACAGCTGCTTGTCACTTGACATTTCTTTTCCTTATAGGCGTATGCTTGTTCAACCACACTCACTCCACAAGGCTGATATAAGAGGGCCCTACATGCCCTCCCTCTTATCTGTCTCCACCTGGTACAATATGCTGTTATCTTGACAAAGATAACAGAATCTTCACTCCCTCTTTCTTTGCTTTATTTAATCCCACTTTATTTCCCACTGCTCATCGTGAAAGGGTTTGATTACGAGCAGAACACTTTACTGCAGCACACACTGGGCAGAGTTTTAGCTAAAATGACAGAATATAAATGAAGGGACCTTGAGATGGAGCCGATTTCAGAGAAGCTAACCTGCTAATAGGAGCGCTCACTGAAGTGTAGGCTCTCCTCTCTCCCGCCCCCTCCTTACTGCGGGATCCGCCGATTCAGCACCACACACTCGAGGCATTTGAGAACCAGTCTGCCAGCAAGTTAATGTATCATGCATGCAACACACACTCACACACACACACAGTGACTAAACACAAGGGTGGTCTTGTGTTGCATTGTTAAACCTGATTCACTGTGGAGGACGACACTTTGTAGCTATTTGTGTTTGCTAAATTGTTTAGTCCTTATCCTCTAATCAAGAAAATGGCTAATTATTATCAGCAGCTAATTACTGTATCCTGTTGTTTTATTTCAAATCAGCATGAAACAACAACACTGCTCTGCTCTGTACAAGAGATTAGCCGAAAAGCTCCTAGTGAATTTCTCCCGACTTATTTCACCTAAAAGTTGTCTCAACCTCTTTGCTTCGCGCCAGTTGGCACCGTGGCATCATGTTTTCTGCGAGCAGCATGCCAGGCTGTCGGGTTGTTGAGGGAGATTTGTAAAGCGTGAGTGAAAGCGGAGTGACACGCCCCATAAAAGCTCTATTGTGCTGTTCTTTAATGCATGTCGGGTCCCAGACTGAGGTCAGAGCCGGCTTAGCGAAGAGGAACAGTATGGGAGTGACCCTCCGCTACTCACACGCGACCTCCTGCAGACACACACACACACATGCAGACATTAAATTATACACACAAACACACACGCAGGCAGACATATTGTGCTCATGGTGCAGCACAGGGTGATATATGACCTGTGCACGTCAGCATAGGTTGCTATAGCTACCAGCATCGACTCCTAAGAGAATGTTTTCTCAATCTGCTACAGGACCAAGTCTCTAGTGGGATACCGGGAATAACAGCACAGATGCACACACACACACACACACTCGCACACACCTGGACACATGTTCATATGCAGCAGAATTCACCCGAAGAGAAGCCTAACGCTGTCAGAAAAGGAAGCTCGATGCATCACACCGAACTAAAGATCATGGTATTTATCAATGTAATTTGATGTTGAGATAAGCATGAACAAACATTCCCTCTGCTTCTGTATTTTTAGCTTCAAAAAAACCTTCCCTGAGGTGCTGCCAATTCATGTGCTCAATTTCATCAGTCAACCTTTAAAAAGATGCTTTCAATCGTTTCGTTTCACAGCATGTCCGGCGTGTTTTCACGGAGACAGAGCACTGGTTTAAAAAGGTATTGTAGTCACTGTCTCTCGCTCGTCTTTGTTCAACTTAGCAGCCATCAGGACACACACAGATGAAGCGTTTTGAGCTCCATCTCTCTCCTCTCACCACGTGCAGGGAATTCTCCCTTTCATCCATTTCCTGATGCACTCTAACTAGACAGTTTTCGGTCATGTCCCAGAATTATGCGTGCTAGCTTTCCTCACACGCACGCACACACACTCGCACACACGCACAGATACGAACAGCTGCACATCCGCTGACAATTCATCCATCTCTGAATCTCTCATTTTCTGGTTTGAGCATTTTGGTGCTTTTTTCCACCCTTCTGAGCTGCTGCATCAGCTGGGGCCGGGTTCATCACTAAGCAGTCACCCAGAGGCCAAGAAACAGAGAGGCAACCGCTGTTAGCGTGGTTACAGAGCAACTGCGGGGTTAAAACGGGCATAAAAAGAGCCACATGTAGTCGAAGCTCGTTTGCATGTGCGCCTGCACACACGCATTTATCTGCGGTGCTTCCTTTAGGCACAGGACTGATGAGGAAAGAATCTTCAAAGTAGCGGAGTGAACCCCAGATGGTGTTTGATGTGTGGATAATGATTTAGGTAAGGCTAAGCAACACTTTCTTCACATCCAAGCTCGACAGAAACACGAAACTGTTGTGTAGACTTGAGTATGAAAACCAGAAATTGAGAGCTTTATGAGGCATGGGAAATGTAGCTCTGAAGTCTTGGATGTGCAGATTGGGCCTAAACCCGCCTGTCTGTGTAACTACTTTTCATACATCAAGCAGGAAGAGCCATATAAGAGGGCCACCTTGCGGGAATCAAACTTGTGCCCTTGCAGACTCTTGTGCATGTCAGTCCCTGCACAGGAGCTCTGGGCTACGCACTGCAGCTATCAGTTCATCATTGTCATACAGTAATTCAGTATGTAATGTGTCTCCCTAAGAAGCAGAGGAACAGACACACTGTCTACACGGAGCATGCTAAGCCCAGTCATTGTCCTGTAGGACCGGCTATTTAACACAGGAATAAGCCAATTATCTTCATGGAGTAGGCAAATTTACAATAGGATTTACTCAATTCCTACAGGACTCCTATGTCAGGGGTGGCAGCTTATACTGTAGGTTTCTGTCTGTCGTGGCCACACACACACAGATAGACACACACACACATGCGTGCGCACACACACACACACACATGTCTGCAGCTGATGTGATACATGCAGTCGTGCAGATGCACATTACCACCAGCCCAAGCAAACACCTACACAGTCACTCTTACCTCAGGCACATGCAGCATTTTCCCAGAAATACTGGCAGCCGAGATAAAGATGAGCCAAAACGCAGCGATAAATAACACAAAGAAACTGGTTACCTCCTGTACAAGCAAATATTTCTGTTCAAAAGCAGTTTTTCATAAAAATAGTTAATTTCCTGAGTATGCTAAATTTAATTCCAAAACGCTGGTTACAGTCATTGGCACCTTTTGTTGTAGAGCTTATTAAAGTCTTCCTAAATTGTGTTAAACCATGGTGAAATTATTTAAGTGGCTACAGTTAGTGCTTTCAATTTCACGTGTGCTCATGAATTGAGAAATAGGGACAAGGAAATGAAAAGCCAATGAATGCTGTCAAATTGAGAAGTGTTTTAAAGATTTGCGCCAAAACAAGTCACTTCAATGCGAGGCCTGAATAGAGGAAATCTAATATGGCAATGGATATTATGATTTCAGATTCCATGTGCTAAAGCGCTAATTCTAGCCGCCTCCAATTCACTGCAGCTAAGATCTGACCCCCCTCCTCCTTACATATTCCACCTTCATTATCCTTGTGCATGTACAGTAAGTAATGCAAGCTGGGCCGTGTGATGGATAGGCCTGTTCTTTGATCTGTTCTTCACTTGCACACCTTCGTCCTCCCACCACCATGACTCACGGTTTAAAGGATGAGCACGCCTGTTTCCAGGGCAGACCCCCCCCGCGCACGAAAATTAAGATTAAGATTCAACATTCTTGAAAAGCTTTGGGCTTAGCTTGAGTTATAACGGGAAGGGTTTTATCCGCTGTCCTGATGTGGAGGAGAGAAAGTCAATAAGTCAATCACTATGTGTTTGAGTGCTGTCTGGTGGAGGCTTAAGGTTTAATTAGTGCATCACAAGCTGTTTTGAAAGACAAACATTGTCTTGACATGAATGGGTTTGAGGCAGAGTTGGGCCGGTTACTTGGAAAATGTGATCAATTATTCATTACGTAATTCACTTATTGAAAAAAATAATTACAATACATTACTCAAAAGCAAAATCAATTTGTTAGATTGCTGCCACATCCTCACATCGGATCTGCATGTAACACGTGGAGAAGCAGGACATTGTGGTTTAGAGTTAGCTTAGCCACGGAGACTGACCGCATGCAGCGCTGGGGCTAAGCTAACTGAAGGCTTACCAAATGCAGGCGAGGCTGTTGGTGGCTAGCAGGTGGCTAAGAAGACACAACATGACGCTAAGAGATGTTTGAGTTAGCGTGAGGAGCGTGTCTTCTCTTAAGGCAGAGGCTAACTGTGTCCTCACTATTGCCAAGCTGATGTGTCCAACAGCAGTCTGTCCCCTGAATGCAAGTGAGAGGAAACTGATATCACCCCTCCATCAAACTCCCTGTGAGACAGCTAAAAACTAATGGAGCATCACAGGAAGCGACTGATGAAATGACTCAATTTCAAACTGTAATCTCTCACACTACTCATCACTGAAAACAGTGATCACATCACTGTTACACGTTACCAAGTAATGCATTACTGTCCAACACTGGTTACATTGTGTTCTTCTTCCTCATAAACACACTTCACGTTTGTGCACCTGACGTGTGCCAACATTGAAATCTCTCCAATTGCATTTGACAGAAACACAAGGAAAAGCTCGGCATTGTTATCCAGAACTCGATTCCTGGCTCAAATCCAACTTTTCATGAGAAGCAACTGGAGAAAAGGTTCATTTTAGCTCACTACTCCAACACTTCAGCCAGTGGCAGCAAGTCTACAACCAACTCACACACATACAAGCAACAGCCATGTAAGCTTTCTCGTTCTGACAACGTCTGACTCTCTTGCCCTCTTCCTCTCTCATTTCTACACAGTAGGGTATAAATGTAAATACACAGACAACACACACACACACACACCGACACACACATTCAGCCCGGAGCAGCCTCCCGTCTTTCTGTATAATAATGTCTCCAGTGGAGCGAGCTGCTGCGCTTTTTTCACTGGAGTCCTCCTTCATCCCACCCATCCACACAGCCATCTACCACTGAGCTGGGAGTTGCCTCCACCAATCTAGCATCCCACTCTGAAATTCAGTCCACTCCAGCAGTAATACAGACCCCCCGCTGACGGCAGAAAGAGAATGCGCCTCCATACTTTCAATTCCTGTCGAAGGGAGAAAATTGAGGAAAATCAGAATACCGCGTGCCTGCGTGTGTGCATGTGCAATTTCTAGACTGCTTGAAGACAATGATTATGTATGACTTCTCTAAGTCGCGGATAAGTGTGTGAGTGGTCTCCTGAATGCGCGCATGCATATATGCATCCCCACCTGCCTGCATTACCACGTGCACGCGAGTAAACAGCGATGTTGGTCTGAGAACAATCAGACCGTGACAGACTCTGCAGCACCATCCCACAGGCCTCCACAGAGGAAAAACACTGCACCGCTAGACATAGCCATTTTCTCTAAATGACCGCCCTCCCCCCCCTCCCTCCCATCACCACCGGGGAGAGAATGGCTCTACGTCTCGACACAGCACTGCCCAGGCTGGGGTCAGCCTGTCCGGCTCTAACTTCAGTCTGGAGGCGATGGGGACACGGCAGTGCATTGGGAGAGGCTGGGGACATGGCAGTGCATTGGGGGGGTAATGGGAAAAGGCATGAAGGGTGTTCAAGCTAAATCCCATACTTTTCCTGGGAGATGCCTGTTTGAAACCCTTGTCGAACTCCCTTTCTTAAAAAGCCAGCATCAGCAATCATGCGTCTTCACCTCCTTTGATGCACGATCACCATCAAAGGGCACCGAGGGATGGTATAGTACATCATCCTTCACATCTATCTGGAGTTTAAATGGAGCATCACGCATGGATGAAAAATTGCTCGTCAGTCACTTGCCTTGAGTAGGTAATTGGAGATGATACAGTTGAGATTCAGTTCCGCACAAAGTCACTGCGGAGTCACGGGCTTTTCAGTCCCCCTTCAAGAGACTGACACCAGAGGAAGAGGGCTCAGCTGAAGGTTTTAAACAGCTCATTCCAGTTTCCCCGTGCCTGGAAAGCAAGAAGAGGGGAGTAACAAGCAGGATCTGAGGCGACGTTAGATCCTGGAAGCTCCTTGTTTCCTTTCCCGTTTGAAACAATCGGAAAGGGAATTCTGCCATTATATTATCTCTGTGCGCGAGGGCCCTAGGGAATGTTCATGTCTTAAGCACTAAGCATTCATTTCCTTGTTCTCCACGAGGATCCCTGGGAGGCCATGTTGTCTGATTCATTTCACTGAATTGTCAGCTAATGAATGGTATGCGTCCGTCGACTGCCACACACTCTGTCGGAAGAGAAAGGCCCCCATGGGTGTACATCTTGGGGGTTCTCCCATTCTCATTAGGAGGGAATCAAAAGGAAATACAGGCTCACTGAACGTTTACCATGTTCCCTGTGTGTGTTTCCCATAGGGTGGGTAGCGTGTGAAGCCATTATTTCTCACCATAGAAGGGTGATCAGCATGTTTAGAAGCGTCTCCAACATCTTCGGGGGGACGTCATTGATGAAGTTTGATGGAGTCTTTAAAGGAAGACGGCCAGTGGAGTGTCTGGAACATAATTAGTAAGTACTCTGTCTTCCTGGCAAAACTTTACAAGGAACTCCTGGCAGGCGAAGCAACAGGGTTATGTTAGATTGTTGGGGGGAAATGGTTAAAGAAAATCTTCATTTAAGACCTGAATTCTTGCGCAATTCCCCAGCGCATCCTTGCACTCTCTAGTTTCTTTCTTGAACACATATACATCTTTCATATATGTCCTTGGTGGGTTTCTTTTTTTTTTCCAAGTATGACGATGTTGCTCCATCCTCCCTACTCTCTCCCACCATCTATCCTGAACTCCTTCCTCTACTGTCGGCTATAATACGCAGTAATGTCCGCTAATGGGATTTGGTGTGTCCCTCGCTTGTCACAACTACAGCACCTCTCTTTCCAGCTCCTATTCTTCAGGCAGCTTTATCGCCAGCATAAGTCACTGACTCAGTGCGACCTGTCTGTTCCCACCATCGCCGCCCCCCAACCCTCCCTTTCCACTTCCCCCTACTCTCCTCTCATTTTCCAGGCTTTCTTCT
>JAPZEA010000004.1:21924629-21940063 GCA_029783685.1 Heniochus monoceros | reverse complement strand
AAGCGCTCTTTTATATTCCTAATGGGAGTGTAAATACTTGGTAGATTAAGAACAGACTATCTTCATCTCAGCTGATAGGAGCACATGGAAGCTGATACCAGTCATTTTGTACGGAGGTGGCCAATATTTCCATTTGAAATGATGATAAAGGCCCCTAAGGTTACAATTTGTCTTTGTTTCTGACACTGTTTGCATAAAACAACATTTCCAACATAGTGTGACACTAAAACTCTTCACTGACACTCAAGCAAACACAAGGAGCTGAGATGATGGAATACAGCCCAGAGTAGCAGATCCATGAGTCTGAAGCCTTATCAGAGGCCAAAAGGCAGTTTCTAATATTGTGAGACAGGATTTTACAGCTGTGGAAAGTTTGTGCAGTGATAATTGTTTGAATCCTCTGTGAGGCAAACAGTTGAATAACCTGCTCACGTTACTGCCTGTTAATAGGCAGCCTGAGAGACAGTTGGTGCAGTTTGGGGGTGTTTGCACTGTGCATTACCAAAGTGGGAAGTTTTCAAATTCTACACCAAGTGACTTTAGATTTACGTGCCTTTGCAGCAACAGTATAGACTGTTTCTGTGTAGTTGTGTTCAGGACCAGCTTTGTTATATCGGCAGTGGACATCATGACTAGATGTCTGTTGTGATACTCACAGTTCTACCGAGCACCCACTACTTGGTTTGCAATTTCATGGTGCACGAAAAGCTCCAGTTTGCAGCGAGAGGAAGTGAGTTTGTCGGATAGGCGCGCCGGCGTGGCACTGAGGGATATTGAATGCACGTTGTTTTGTGGAACAGATTGGCATCGCCGTCGGAGCCTCGCCGTCTGCCACGTCTGATTTAAACTCCTGATTTTCTTTCCCCTCTGAGAGGCAGAGCACGATGGGGACAGCAAGCCAACAGAGTGGGAAAAAACAAAGTTTACAATCAATTTGAGGATATTGAACATGTTTCTTGACCACCGCGTTGGAAGATGAAATTTGTGACCAGAGATCAGTGTCTTCTCTCAGCTTTATCTGATGAGCTTCAGCTTCGGGAGCCAATTAAGCAGTTTGAGTTATAGGAGGCTCTTTTTAACGCTCTTAATCTTTACAGCTGGTGCATGCTTCATATCCTTCCACAGAGCAGGGGTCGCTCAGGGCCTCAACGAGAACTAATTTGCTTAGTTTCCTCTGATAATGTTGAATTCTTAACTTGCTCCACTGTGCTTCGTTCTGATTAAGACTTCGTGAATATTCCTCTGAGCCGCCGGCTTTTTTAAATTCGTGATTATTACACAGTCCAGCAGAGCAGAGCTTGAGATTGCCCTCACCTGTGTATTTATATGTGGATATGAGGAGTGAGTATTTTTGTTAGCAGATATTAACGTCGTTGCTCAGGCTGGCTCGTGTTTCAGACTCTGGTCTGGTCACAGTGTGAAGTCTCCTAAATAACTGTCTATATTTATAATGTCTTAAATCTTGGCTCTCAGCATCCAGTCAGCAGCTATTACTGCACGTTATCCCTCCTCAGTGTGTAATCAGTTTTAAACCCTGATATAAAAGTCTACAAGACAAACACTTATGAATGGGAGTTCTGTAAGCTGATGTTTAAAGACAGCCTTGACTCGCTCTTCACACAGCTCCAGAACTGCAGACTCTGGTTTGTACCATTATGTCGCGGGATCAAAGCCCGTCTGAAGATTACAAAGCTCTGTTCTGCCCGGAAAAGAGAAGCTTCCAGAGTGGCTTCACTCCGCCGCTCTGAAACTTTGAAGATTTCTGCAGCGCGTCTGAATCCTCGGTTCAAGTCCCTTCACCAGCGAGCGCTGTGAAATATGAGTTTAGGATTGCGGCTCATGTCTGGACTGTGTGTCCTTGTCAGCTACAAAACAGAC
The DNA here is from genome assembly GCA_029783685.1 of Heniochus monoceros. NCBI lineage: Eukaryota > Metazoa > Chordata > Actinopteri > Chaetodontiformes > Chaetodontidae > Heniochus > Heniochus monoceros. Next base: position 21,938,185 of record JAPZEA010000004.1, on the reverse strand, counting down.
ACTGAGACATTTAGCTGGAGAACAGCCCAGTACTCAAGTACTGTAATTGAGTACAAATTCGAGGTACTTGTACTTTATTTGAGTATTTCCATTTTATGTAACTGTACACTGCTACTCCACTACATCTCAGAGGGACATGTTGTACTTTTTACTGCACTACATTTGTCTGACAGCTTTAGTTACTAGTTACTTTTTTTTTACCCTCCAGTGAAAACCATGTATCTCTAAATTTTGTGATTTGAATTTGAATGTTTGTGATGAACTGAAGGATGAAGTGTTCCTTTATGGGTTGAGAAAATTCTCCGCATTCTTCGGCTAAATAAACTCTTTAAAAAGCCTCTTGGATTAGCTGGAAAATGCATCGTCACAAAGCTGAAAACAGGCGGTTTTTCTTATGAAAAGTTGACTTTTTATAGATACTTGGTTCTCACAGGACAGCGACACCACAAACATATGATGATCTTATAGAATATGATGCATTGCTGTAAATTAAACCAGCCAACAGTATATAAAGTAGTTAAAATGTGCTCAACCTTAAACATCTACAGCAGTAAAATGCTACTTACACATTAAGGCAGCAGTAATATTAATTGATAAACATTTTACCGCACTGAATACTTTCACTTTTAATTAAGTAAATTTTGCTGATAATACTTAAATACTTTTATACTTAAATACTCATTTGTAGTATTAGTACTTTGACCTAAGTAAAGGATCTGAATACGTTGTCCACCTCTGCTGTTGACACGAAAATACAATCCAAGAAGTCAGTAATCGATCAGTGAATCTGAGGGAGCCTTAGCATTTTTATTTGTTCTCTTGCTGTTTATTTAGGCTGTTTGTCTCAGTAAGCAGCCTCAGTGAACCATTTCATCACATGGCTTGTTCATAGTTTGTGTTAGTTTGGTATCATGAGGAAGCCACTCACAATAAGCAACATGTTTTTTGTTGCTGATTTAATCTGCTTTGACTGATTTATTATTCTGTAGCTCTGCGAGCATTCAACAAAACTTCTGCTTTCAGTTTTTTATCATTTTATTTTACTGAACCAAAAAAGTGATTTTAAAAAAATCAAAAGGTAAAGATCAAAGAGCTGAAGATTGTTGTCTGTGAGTCATGTACAATATCTCAGACACTGCTGTTTGGCTTTTTACAAAACTTTGAAATGTATTGATTCCTGGGTGAAGGGCAACAGAAGCAGACCAAATCAAGTTTGGCTCTTTTTATCATCTGTTTTGGGCCGTCGGTTTCCTGTTTATTGTTCTTTCCTCTGAACATTTTTCTGCCTTCAAGTTAAAGCAGAGGCTCGTTCAGATTTTTAGTAGTTTTGGTTTTATTTAACCTTGAGAATTATACTTGCACACCAGCAACATGGGTGAACAGAATTTCAAAAGAAATTCAACAGCAGCATCTCTACCATCTAACTAATGTCCTTGTTACTGAGTATAATCAACAAACCTTCCTGCAAACTGATTTCTAGGGACTATTTCTTCAGTCAAAAGTAGTTCCAATAAAAAATTGTGTCGTACTTCGGGTTAATTGACCATTTTAGTTGAATCTTTTTCACACATTTGCTGTTTTCTCTTTGCCTTAATCTTCATTATTTCTTTGTTTGTATACTGTATAGAATGATAATGATTTAATATGACTAATCAACCCAACCATCGCTGTGTCTTTGCTCTTTGACCAGCTGGAGGAGGAGGCACAAATCAAGGTGCGAGGCGAAGCGCAGGGAGGTGAGGGGGAGCTCGCCGGAGACACCGAGTGGGCCTTGAACCTGGAGCGCAAGGAGCACCGGCGTCTGCTGGCCGAGAGCCACAGCACCTCCCTGGACCTCCGCTGGAAGCTGCAGCACGGAGAGAAGAGGTGGGGCCGCGAGAGGGCCGAGCTGCTGGAGCGCTTCGACCGCGAGCGGCAGGAGTGGGACGGCAGCATGAGGGAGCTCCACCGCAAGATGGAGAGGGTGAGGGGAGGGAGGAGGAACAGAAAGAGGAGGAAGGGAAAGGGGAAAGGATTAAGAGAAAAAGGGTATCTCATCTACTGTATGTTGGCTTAAAATGAGAGATTGAAAGTTAATCCTTAAACTTTGGAAAACAGTAGTTGACAAGGTCCATTTAGTGGCTGTTCTGGAGCTTTCAGTCGTATCATCTGTCTCTAAGGTCAAATACGAACTTAATTATGAAAAAACTATTTCGACCTTTAAGCCAACACTGTGAAGAAGTCCTGAAAGTGCTCAAATAATGATTAATTCCATTACCAATAATCTGTTTATTGTTTTTCCTCTTAATAAATGTCTATAAAATGTCAGGAGACAGTAAAAAAAAAAAGGCCATCACAGTTTCTCAGAGTCTTCATGGTGTTTTTATGTGTGATTAACAGACTGAAATTCAAAGATATTCATTTTACAGTCACGTACAACAAAGAAAAGCAGCAAATGTTCATATTTGAGAAGCTCAAACCAGTGTATGTTTGGCTTTTTTACCTGGTAAGAATATTATTCATTATCAAAATCACCTTTTTGACAACTGACTCATCATTTCAGCCCCGGACCTTTTGTTTTTAAGATTGATGAGACAAAACAAGTAATTTAAAGACATCATCTTAAATTCTAGGACTTGTTATAGACTTTTTTTTTTATCACAATTATTAACTGTTTTCCCATTTTATTGACAAGGGATTCACAAAAATAATCAACAGAACAATGGCTAATAAAAATAATCTGCAGTTGCAGTATATAAAACCGCTCCTCTTCACAAACTTTGCTGATCTAACTAGAAAAATACACCACAGCTTAAAGATCTGAAGCCTCTTCTTGTTAAGCAATGTATGTGGGTGTTTGTTCTCAAGTAGATACGAGAAACAGTGACAAAGCACCCAAGGCGATAAAAAAAAGATATAGAGGATTACTGAATAATTGATGTCCTTTGTGAGATTTAATTAGGCGAACTGCAGCGTCTCACCTCGCTTGTGTGTGGTGTTCGGGGCAGGAGGCAGGAACAAGCGCTGGTTAATATGAGATGAGCGTGAGAGTATTAACATATAAAGCAGGGACCGGGATAATAACAGGAACACACTCAGTTTTACCAGTGAAAAAAAACTGCTGATGCACCGCTGAATAGAGACACAGAGCAGGAAGCAGAGATGCATTATTCAGCGATGTTGCAGCAAACGATAAAGCGCAGGTCGACAACTGAACTGCTCAGACCGGCAGCGTGAATGAATGAGTGATGTGATGTTCTCCTTTAACCCTGAGCCTGAAGCAAAACCACTTAACCCCAGTCACCAGATATACATCGTAAGGTTTATAACAGGTGATCCCTACAGTCGCTCACCACTGCCATCTTTGGTAAAAGGTGGGCTGGCCATGTGTTTCAAATTTAAGATCTTTTACCAAATCCGGATGCATCATTTCTCCAAATGTCTCCAAAGAACTGGACTGATACGTTTAGAAGTTACAGTGTGACCACGTATAAAATGTTTGTCTCTAATTATGACACACTTTAACTTTAAATAGTCCAGGTATGGTCACCTCATACTCGTACGTCATTCTTTGTGCAGATGCAGAGAGAGCTGAACACGCGGCGGGGCGACAGCATAGATGTCAAAGATGGCGGCTCGGCCCACAGAGGTGTGTTTTCCCCTCAGGACAGTCCCCGCAACGCCCCCCGGTCACCTCGCTCCCCACGCTCCCCCTGTACGTCCACCCCTGTCCCCGTCCCCCCCATGCGCTCCCACTCTGACTCTGAGGCCATGCTGGAGGAGCAGGGGGCCGCGATGAGGCTGAAAGGCCCGACGGAGAACCTGTTCCTGGACGCGCTGTCTCTGGACCCCCTCAGTGGCCTGGAGGTCCCACCACCCTCCAGACTGGAGAGTGAGAAGAGGTTCCCCTGCATGAAGGAGGTAACGCACGCAGCAGTCAAATAAAGATGTAGAGCTTTAACATATAAATACTCCATGTTCCCCTCAGGATAAACTGCAGTCATTTTTGTCATCTGTTAAATTTTCATCTAGCGCCACCATCAGGTCAAAACGTTCATGGGTTTAAGGCCAAGTACCTGTAAAACTAATGACATTACATCAATCTCAGCTTTCCTTTGTGTTTAGTGCTAATTAGCAAATGTTAGCATGCTAATACTGTAATCTAAGATGGCGAACATGGTAAACATTATACCTGCTAAATGTCATTGTCAGAATGTTAGCGCGCTGGTGTTAGCATTTAGCTCAAAGCACTGCTGTACAGCCTCAGAGGGCTGTCCATCGACTCAACTGAAGAATTTGATGCTTTTTTTGTCATACGTGAAATTAAACTTGTTATCTTTGGGTTTTAGACTAATATGCGCTGCACATTAGCCATTATCTAATGGATGTAATGGCTGTTTTTCACAACACAAACGCACACCGGCTCACACACACACACAATCACACACTTGACCTCCATGCCAAGTTTCAGCCTCGAAGGGCAACGGCTGTGGCTGCAAATTGGTGGGCAAATTTTTGTGGACCGAACAAACAACTGAGCTACAGAGCTGCTGGTCAGAGCTAAATTTATTTTAAATTAAATCAATTTAAAATAAACCCTTTGGTTTACAATAAACCCTTTGATTTTCATGATCTACTTTACCAAACTGAGTTGAAGTAACTTGAGATTTAATTCTGAAACATTTAGTTGAAGCTATTAACATCAAGTAAGACTTTAAGGAGTTATATTAAAAGAATATTACAATCTGAGGTACATGAAAATCACTCTCTCAAATTAGTTGTTAATCGTCGGGATGCTTTTAACATCGAACACAAAATATATATGTGGCATTTTGTGTATAAATTACTGACCTCTCTGAAAGATCTAGCATAATTTGTCCTAATGCTGTTTTAGCCGTTGTTTTGTTATACATTTCCCCGTTCTTGAAAGGCAGATATTCACTCATTTCAAAATATACTACTGCCATTTTTTTACTGCCTCGTGATCCGATTATTCTGTCTGTTGTGTTTCAGGCTCTAAATGAGATTTCGGAGCGAGAAGGTGATCCCGAGTACCCGGAGGAGGAGATGGGCGGCGGGAGTCTGCTCAGGTAACCTCATGACAAGACTTCAAGTCAAACTGAGTTCAAAGAGAGATTTAACAGAGAAATTATTCTTTAAAAGCTGATGCATTTTCATAGACGTCAACAGTAAATACATCACAGAGAACTGGTCTGACTGGCGGCAGATTATTCAGCCTCCTGCTGCATTTTTGTTGCTCATACATACACATCGATCCCTGCGGAGATCGGCTGTTGATTCTATTAACTGTTACTTGAAGTGACAGTGAGTTTCCCCCCGGTGACTTTTCTTTGAAAGTTTCTCTTATGGCGGGGAAGTGATCCAGAGCACTGTGTCGTTAAATAATTCAGACAGTTCTAAAACATTTAAAGGCATTAAGTTGATTTTTAAAAGACATGCACACATATTTTGGATTTTTGTCTGCAGCAGGAATATAAAGCATGACGGGTGATGTTTGGTTTCAATGTGGCAGTAGATGTTAATGTTAATGAACTCTGAACTGTGTGTGTGTTTGTGTGTGTGTGTCCTGTGCAGAGCCAAGTCAGTGTGCTCCATGAGTGACTTCCAGCGGTTGATGGACAGCTCGCCGTTCCTGCCCGACAAGACTCGCCATGGTGATCAGGGCCAAGACGACGTCACCCCGCCTCTCTCCCCGGACGACCTCAAGTACATTGAGGAGTTCAACAATAAGGGCTGGGACTTCCCATCATCCACCTCTGGCCCGGGTCCCGCCCGGGAAGTGTGGACGGACAAAACCCCCGAGGCCCGGGGAGGGGAGCCCGTTCTTGATCCATTCCAGCCAGCCTCCTGGTTCCTCACCACCAGCGCCACCCTGACCACCAGCACCCTGAGCAGCCCTGAGCACTGCCACAAGTCCCCGCTGAGGGGCAACGGAGCAGGGGCGGCAGGGGTGGGAGTGGAGCACTGTGGGGTTCACATCCTCCACAGCCCCACCAGACCCGGGGCAGCTGAGCGTCCTACTGCCCAAGACCCGGACTTCCTGTACACTAAAGGGACCAAAGCCAGGGGCGGAGGAGAGGCTGGGATGGGAGCCAGTGGGCCAGATGAGGTGTTCAGCAGTGGGCGGTGGGCATGTGGCCTTCTGGAGGGTGGGGGATTGAGGACTTCTCCTAACCAGTCTCCTATCTGCCCCACAGTGGGCTACACCTCCTCTCTGGAGCTCCAGCTCTCCAGAAACATGAGCGATGACATGAAGGAGGTGGCGATCTCTGTGAGGAACGCCATCCGCTCTCCGCCAGGGCCCGTCGTGAGGGACACTGCCTGCCAGACCAACGGATTCACCACGCGAGGCACTCAGACCACTCAGACTATCAGTGTGGGTCTGCAAACGGACCTGCTGAGGAACCTGACCAGCAGCCCCCACCGCTGCCTCACCCCAAAAGGTGGCGGCACGCCTATATCTTCCCCGTCACGCAGCCTGAGGAAGGTTCAGTATTCTCCTGTCGTCCAGAGCAAGTTTGAGCGACCCTGCTGCTCGCCAAAGTACGGCTCGCCCAAGCTCCAACGCAAACTGTCCACATCCAACAAGTCTGATCTACCCAATACCAGCCGTGCTCCCACCCCCACCACGCCGCAGAAGGGCAACAACGAGTCAGCGTGGGCCCGCTCCACCACCACTCGCGACAGCCCCGTCCATACCACCATCAACGACGGCCTCTCCAGCCTCTTCAACATCATCGACCACACCCCGGTGGCCTATGACGCCATGCAGAAGTTCAACAAGTCCCCCAGCCGCTCCCGCCCCACCCCTCCCTCCACTGCCGAGCCCAGCCCCGCTCAAGACCCCAGGAACGTGCAGGAGTGTTTGCGGACTGCTCGCGGGCGCTCGCCCAGCCCCGTGCAGCTGATAGTGGAGACGCAGGGAGACAAAAACCCAGAGGTGGTGAGCATACGGCAGGACCTGTCGGCCCCGCCGGGCTACACGTTGGCTGAAAACGCAGCCCGCATCCTTAATAAGAAGCTGCAGGAGCAGGGCTTTAGAGAGGAGAGGAGGCTGCAGGCTGGAGGACAGAGCAGCCACAGCAGAGACAGCAGCAGGCAGGCCGACTCAGACAGAGGACAGTCTGGATGTATGGAGGTAAATATACAGGCGCACTGGATTCATCGCTTCATCATTCATTTGATCTGGGGCCCGTGCTTTATGACACAAAGATATTTATGACTTTGCCTTGGATTGTCCTTATAATGGTTGAAGACAAACTTTAAAGCATCTGTGTTTAATCAGAGAAAAAGCTAATCAGCTACGTTACAATATCACTAAAATGTTAATGCTTTTTTCTCAGATCGAAAGCACTGACTGATGCAATGGTAATGTCAAAATATTTGACCCTCTTCAATAATACTGAGCTTTCCTTCACTGCTGTATGTAGACACTCTTTAAGGTTTCTTCTTCTTCTGTACTTTCTTCTTCACTGTAGTGACTTTCTTGTAGCGTGGCTTTTATTTCTTTGCTTGAATTATCACAGAGGCCCGACCGAAACCTGACCCATGTGCCTGATAACTGGAGAAGTGAAAATTAATGATCTCACAGTGATGATCTAAGTGGGATCGTAGTTACAAAGTTACATAACTCATCATTATCAGCACTCTCCAATTAAATGTTCAACCACAATTTGAAATGGTTCTAGTTTTTAAAGGGATTTGATCCTCCCTATAACAAAATACGCCAAGAAAAGTGCTACTCTTACTGAAATCAGTGCACTGACACGTCGGTCGGGCACGTTTCACCACCCATTCAGCTGACCTGTGGGAACAATAAACAGCAGACACAAAACCATCTTTCCGGTCATGTTTAAATGATGAAACAGAAAGCGAAATGCATTCACTTTACTGTATGTGCTGGCACGCCTCTTATTTGGCTCTCCACAGACACAGATTAAAACTTAAACAAGTAGGTCACACAGTATTAAAGCTGTACATTAAAACAATGTACCAAACACATACTGTATATGTGAAATGATAACATGAACAGTAAGCAACATAATCCAACATATGGTGATTAGTCTGTCAGCGAACATCAGGGTTTGACCAGCTGCTGTTCACTGATCTGCACAACAGACAGAGAAAGATAAGGTCTGATATGTGATTTTATGGATGATAGCGGAGTGTGTTTTTCCTGCAGTCATTCGCTAAATGATGCCGTGACTTCTGTGGATGGTGGTCACAGCTTGAACAGAGCAAAGTAATGGATTGAGATCATCCTTGAGCAAGCAATGTGTCAGTGCTGTAATGCAGACTTTTGTGTGTGCTTCAAATGGACACACACAGAAGTCGGGGGAACTGAAAACAGCATAACATCATAACAGACGCCCTTTAAAACCATTAAAAATTTAACAAACCGAACTGAAACACCAGTAAAAAAAATGTATGGTACCTGTGATTTAATATTACGATAGCGATGTGCTTCGTGAAACAGTTAATTTACTGGAAAAGTAAGTTTACTTTTTCAGAATGTGTGTTTTCAGGTAATTCGGTGAATTACTACTGCAAGTAATCATTATTTTAATAGTTCAATACTTTTGTTTATAAAAAAGTCACAATTTTGGGCTGGAACAATTGCTTTAACCCTTTTTTTTTTACATTTTTACATTGAGAATTTGTGAAATTAGATAGACTACTTGCAACACACAAATTAATTTACTTTGCTGATGTTCTGCATTATAGCAACAAAACATTGCACCTCCAAAGTGCCCTCAGACTCTCCCAGTTGGCTGTTTTCAGCTGAGAAAACATTTTGATTGACATAGCCACTAAGGTATATTCATACATTCACTATACGGTAATACCGTATAAAACAGAGAAAAACAGCAGATTCTCACAATGTTAGAAGCTGAAATCAGCAAGTGCTTGGCATATTTGCTTAATAAAAAATTGTCAGAATTGTAGTTAACTTTCGGTCCGTCAACTGATTGATAATTTGAGTAAATATTTCAGCAGTACAAATCAAATCAATCAAATTGAGGGGAAAAAAATCCTTAAATCCAATATTGCCATGAATTGCAATTGATTTGTAACAGTGCGTCGCTGCCTCAGTAGAAACCGTGTTTAAAACTTTATCGCCTTGCGTCGTATCACCCAACTCTAGCTGGGTTTGTAGCCCTTCATATAGAATATCTGGTTACCTCCAGCACTGTGTGGCTGGCCTGCATGTATCTACATCAAGGTCAACGCCCCGGTTCCCCTCGTGTTTTTTCCAGGTCTAAAGTGAATGGGTGTGTGTTAACTGCTGTCTGTGTGTGGCCTGCAAGCTGAAATCAGCCACCTTATTACTCCTGGTCAACCTCTCTGCCTTTGATATGCCAGACTTACTCTCCTCTTTGCCCGATTTTACCGATTAACATTTCCCGCTCTATCTTCCCTCCTCCTCCCCCCTCTCTCCTCCCCTCTGGGCTTTATCTCTCCCTCCTCCTCCCTGTCCGCTGTGCTCTGATCCAGAACCACACTGTCATACTAACAACTCCTTGGGGACTCTAACTCTGCTTGTCTCCGTGATGTAAGTTCCTCTTCCTCCTCCTCTTCCTCTACGACCTTTGGCGGTGGGTTCACAAGCCACACGGACCTCTCACCTCACGCCCCGCAGACCTCCCCCCTTCTTCACCCTCTTCATTAATGCATGCTTCACAGGACAGCAGAGTGACAGTGTGTGAAGCCATCGGAGTGGTGTCAAAAGTTGTGCGACGGCCATCCATCTGTTTCTTGGTGTTAATGCACGCATGCTTAGTTTGTTTAGTACAGATCATCCGTTTTTTTAAAGGACCATAATAGTGTTTTTGCATGTTTTAGTCCATTAACCATAAATCATATCTACTATTTTCCAATGTCATACCATACATTTATAGGTCAGTGATTTAAATTGAATATTCCGCCAGTAATATTGGTATGAAAATCAACTTTGGGACACTAGCATGAGATGGGTAATCAATTACAGCAAACATTTACTAAGCTGTGTTTGTATCAGTGAGGAGCAGAAATGTGAGAAATGTTCATAACTGATGTGATAAATGTGCTGACAGGACAGCTTCATAAGCTTCATGTCGACAGCTGTGTCTGAAATCATCAACTCACTTTTCATTACTATACAGGGAATTTCAGAGTCGACTTGAAAAAGCACAACTAACTTTGACGTTAGCCTGCCTGCGTTAGCCTAGCTCACTACTAGCTAACGTTAGCCAAGGCTAGTCCCTAGAGACAAACCTGGAAGACAATAATCTGTGAAAATCAATTTTGGACACTAATGTTTTTTTTTCTTTCTTTACAATGTGCGGTGTAGGCTAAATGCTGGTTAACAAGCTAAACAACACTACAGACTAGCAAACACGCTACAGTTGGCTATATTTCAGGCACAGCTATTGTCTGTAAAGAAATATGTCCGATTCAACATCCTGTAGAGAGCTAATGTTAACCTAGCCCAGAAAGTCGGACACAATTTTAGAAAGAATACTCAGCTGTGTCTGAAATCATCAGCTAATTCACTTTTCATTACTATACAGGGAATTTCAGAGTCGATTTAAAAAAGCACAGCTAACTTTGACGTTAGCCTGCATGCGTTAATTTAGCTGACCACTAGCTAACATAGGCTGCTTGCATTAGCCAAGGCTAGTCCATAGAGACAAACCTGGAAGACAATAATATGTGAAAATCAATTTGGGACACTACTCTTTATTTTTTTTGTCTTTACAATGTGTGGTGTAAGCTAAATGCTGGTTAACAAGCTAAACAACACTACAGAATAGTAAGCACGCTACAGTTGACTATATTTCAGGCACAGCTATCATCTGTTTGTAAAAAATATTTCCAATTTAACATCCTGTAGTGAGCTAATGTTAACCTACACCTAAAAGTTGTATACATTTTTTAAAAGAATACAGGAAAAATGTTAGGTAACATTCGCGTGAGCTCAAGTTATTATCAATGATTCAGGCTCCTTGCTTTGGTTAAGTAGTTAAAGTAAGTTAAAACTCAGGGTAACTAAATTACTGTGGACAGACAATTGATTGAAAAACATAGCAAATGTTGACATTAGCCAGCTAGTGGCACCTGAGCTGACATGTAAATGTTTATTGCGCAGGCTGCTAGTAAGACAAACAATAAGCTAACATCAGTATTCCTACAATGATATGAATCTGAGTTTCTGGTCATTGAAACTGTCATGTGGGATCTTCCAGTGAGCGCTTAAAGTCACAAACAGTTTTCATTTTCAGTGTAACTCCTGCTCTCTGCACTAAATCAGCGTGTTGGCAACGTCACTTTGACAAAAGCCTGAAACATTGTTATAGAGAATGCATCTAAAGCAGTTTTCAAGTTTCAGCAAGTTGATTGTCATACCACACAGAAAAGAAATGAAACCAGTTTGGCGGTGATATTAAATATGTATAATTTGCAATTAATGCAATAGATCCTGCAAAAGCGCCAGTATGGTCCTTTAAAACAAACTCACAAACTCAGTTCACGTGACTCACAGCGTCACCAGATTGTGTCTTGATTACTGATCATAAAAAATATGGAGCAGTAAACATGACTCAAAGACGACGACTCTTTTGGAGGTTTCACACATTCCTCAGTGCAGGTTGTTTGTTGTCTGATCTGGGATCTGTATGGCTTTATCCGGATTATTCTAACATTGTGTTTCTACCAGGTCCTCCTCTTTGTGTCACCATGTGTGCGACTGGATGGACTGTGATGTTTTCTTGTGATGTTTTACTTTTTTCACTCTTTTGTCCACACAGTGTTTTCTTTCCTTTTCCCTCTTACAGTTCCCCTTAGCCATGTCCTCTCACACTAACAAGTCCTCCAAAGACTAACTGAAGAAGACAGCTGCTAACACTCATCACTTTCTATACTCCGCTACCTGTCGGGGTTGTGTTTGATGCCTGGTGGATATTACCTGGTCACTCTGGTCCATTTTGCATGCTTAAAGGAAAAATCCACCATCAGATAGCCTTACACTGTTATACAACATATTACAGCCTGTCAGTGCGTGTTTATGAAGAGAGCAGGAATTAAGTTTTCTGGTTTTCCTCAACCTCCCTTTCTTGCTTGTAATTCAGTCAGCGATTTTTGACATTCCACAAAATTTAAACACAAAATATGTAGAAACAACGTCCAAACTTTTGGCATTTAGCTGTGGGAGGTGGCTGGAGTAAAGAGACTTTTGATCACTCCTCACTGATGAGTTCAAGGGCTTGGAAGAACCTTTGAGATTTGAGAGATGGCAGCTAAAATGCATTCTAATAATTTGTTAAGGCTAAAGTCAAACTCACAGACAAAATGAAAACACGGTTATTGTGAAAAAGATGATGTGAATTTGATGCAGATTAAAATGTGATTAAAATGCTGCAGACTCTTTCTAAAAAAAACTAAAAGATGACATTCGGTCTTGTTTGCTTGCTTGTTTGCTATTTCCTTGCGTAATTCGTGCGAACCTGAAGTGACAAAAAGTATATCCATTAACCTGCAAATGGATGGAATAGTTTAAAATATCTCCCTTGATAACTTTCAATTCTGCACAATGAAAGTGTAACTAAACGAGTCGAGTGTATTACAAGTGTATTATATTGTTAGCAGAAAAAGCCACAGCAGATATAAATTTTCTGTCATAACGCAGGTCACCATGATGCATGCTGAAATGTGTACTTTAAAGCAAGTATTCTGTATTAGTGCTGCTAGTGAAGAAATGTCTGCCTGTTCTGTGATGTAGTTCCTCCTGTTTTACTGGCAACAGCTGGTGCAAAGTGGTCAGTTTAGACTCACCAAACCTGACAGTGATTTTCATTTATTTTATTTCATTGTATTTGTTTGCATAATTCCGATGTTGATCCCGATGTTTTAGAAATTTTGCTGACTAAGTATCCACGGTGACAAAAGAAGAACAAAATGTGCCTGCAGATGCAATCACATGATCTGTTTTAACAGTGTCAGGGTGTTTTAAGGTGGATTTCTCCTTTAAGGTGGAAGCTACTGAGAAGTCAGGGCTGATGTGAAGTTGTTTACGTTGCCGTCATCAGTCCTGCACTCTGACTTCCTGTACGCATTACTGGTGCATGATCTGTGGCGTTGTACGATCTTATGTATTAGCATCACAAAGGGGATCTTGTATTAACCCACAAGCCGCCCATTAAACAACCACTTGTCTGTATTTCCGGTGTGTACGCAATCCATCACTTGTATTCATAAACAAATTATTTATTTATGGCGACACCACCCATCCGTCTCTGTGGCTCGTTCAGCAGATTGTGTAACACATCGCTCTCTGGTGGCTCCATCTTTTCATCCATCTGACTTCCTTTTTTCTTCGGTTCATCCTCTCTCACGCCACCGCAGCCTCAGTGCCGTGTATTTTTAGCAGAACTAGATTGTTGCTTTGCGGGCTCAATGTCACACCATCCTTCAGCCGAAATCTAACGCCTGGAGATGAGCTATTTATAAATCAGGACAGTGGTGCGATGTCCAGGTGTGATCGTTAACTCAGTCACACCTCGACATCATTCTGAGGGGGA
>JAPZEA010000004.1:21763429-21774499 GCA_029783685.1 Heniochus monoceros | reverse complement strand
ATAATCTTTACAAAAGCGATAACAAAAAACTTAGCAGGAATATTAAAACAAGCACTGTTTCTATTTACATTGTGGTAGAATCAAAGAAGCTATTGTCACAAAAATGTATACGGTGGCTTTAAAGCTAATGACTGAACCTCGCTGAAGCGATCAACAGATTTATAGTTTAATATCAGCATGTTTATCACTGGGTGGGTGATTTTTCTCAAAGCACTGAACCAGACTGATACTGGATTTTTTACAAGAATTCTGATATCAAGATTTGAGATTTTTTTAAGAATCCGATAAAACATTTGCAGATTTTTTTTTCACATTAACATGTAAAATAAATAAATAAACAAACAAACGGAGACATGTTAAAGATGCAAACTTCTCTCCGGTGGATAAATTATATTATGGAGAGACTTACAGAGCTGTAATAGATGCAGTACTGTAAAAACTCATTTTTACAGGCCAGGCAACAAAATCCCATTTAGAGATGAAGCTTTCATATGATAGCATCTATCAGCTGGTGAGGCTGTGTTTTGTTTACAAACACTGAGCTGAAGTTTCCTCTGAAGAGATCCAGTCATGTGAAATCTGTCAGAGCTGGAAGCTTTTTTAATCCATTATGAGTATATTGTGTCACGAAATCCACATAAAGGACCTCTGGCGTCTGTTCAGAGGTAAAGGAGGAAAAGCCATTTCCTTCAGTCTGAACCTCTTGAGTGTTGGAAGCCAGACAAGGTTCCAGCATTTTCTCAGGGCGATCACATCATTTGACTGTAAAAGACAGATGTCTGGTCGAACCGAAGCCGTGACAACAGGAAGTCACACAGCGAACAGCGAGCTGAACTTTCATGCTACTCACAAACAACAGCGGGATGCCTTTTATTCACCCTCATGATGACAAAAAACAGAGGCTGTAAGTCTGTAAATTACCATTAATCATATTCAGGTCATATCACGTCTGCTTGAGCGGAGCCCTGGAGCAGCATGTGAGCATAGTATCCACAGACAGGACAGCTGTGGGTCTCTGGCCGGAGAAAAGACTTCGGGGCCTGACGCGTTCAGAGCTGGAAACCTTCACACTGTGTTCCACAAAATCTCCTCCAAAGGCCGAACTCCAGGGAGGAGCTGGAGTTTTCTGTTATTCGAGGGTGGTCAAAATTTAAGACCTAACCTCCTCAACCAAATCACTCTTTTCCCAGACAACACTATGTGCGCATGGGATTTATGGGGAGTTAAAAAAAAAGAACCAGAGAATGGTGGAAGCAGGAGGAAAAAACAGGAGTATCACTACATGCTGCAGATGAGATAATCCCAGAGCAGCTCCATAACCGCCTCAGAGTGAGAGGTTAATGGGACGACTGGAAGGGAGGCCTCCTGTGAATCCAGCTCTGAGTGTGTGAGGGCACAGTGTGTTTGCACGGGTGTGTATCTCTGCGCTGTGTGTGCGTACGAGTAAGACATATATATGCAGCAGGGAAAAAGAAATATATACAGTACGCAGAGAGAAAAATATGTGCGCATATTTCAGCACATGTATATGAGGATAGAAGGAAAAGAGCGGTACGTGGGAGAGTTTATGTTGCAGGTGTGGAAAACATGTTCCAGATCTGCAGGAACTTTGAGTGTGTAAAACACAGACGGCATGTCTGAGCTGCAAAAAATAAATTACCCCACTGTGAACGAGTCTTCTTTCTATGGATCTCTCACCATTTGCATTGCTTTCAGAGGGACACAATTCAGAAAAAAATGTTTCTGCAGTTTCTGTAACCCTTTTTCAAATCATTTTTAGTTTCCTGATACTGTTCGATAGATAATGTTGTATTTACATCTTTACTAAAAAGAGCACTGCGCTTTGCCATCTTGTCTTTGACTGACATACAATTCTAGTGTCCTTTTATAAGATTAACTCTAAATAAACACATAGACTCAATGATTTCTAATCCAAAAAACAACATCGGCATTGACTATAAGGTTCTCCAACAAGCTCTTGCAGGTAGCCTGAGAGACAAAACTCAGGGCAAAAAGACATGCAGAACCTGTTGCCCATGAAGCTTATTGCTCCATATAAACAGAACTGAAGGTGGTTCAGGTATCAACTCCTCTCTCCTGTCATCTGGACTGTGGAGGCTGGTAAGAGAAGAGAAATCAAACTGAAACCATAAAGCAGAGTATAAAAAGGTGAATATGTTAGTTTGTAATCTCCACAGCTGAGTGTTAAAGCCAATTCAGAGGAGAGCCTTACACAACCTGATACTTGTACAATTATTTGCATGTTGCAAATAAAGGTTTTGCTGCTGTTGTGACACCAATCTTATTCTGAACAGTCAAGAATAATGATGAAGACCAATTAATGGCTTTTACTGGATGAGAAGATTTTACAGAGTTCAAACATGAAAAAACAAAAATACGACTAAAAAGGAAAAACTACTGACCTCTATCAAGAAATATGAGCACATTTTCTCTACTGTGTTTTGAGTCTAAACGTCATGTATACTGTGTATTGAAGGTGTAGTTCAACATTGTGGTAAATATGCTTCTTCACGTTCTTGCAGAGAGTTACTCAAGAAGGTTGATTGCGCTCTCTACAATAAAAATGAGGCTACATCCAGCAGCTAGTTTAGCATAGAGACTGGAAACAGGTGGAGCTGCTAGCCCAGCAGGCTCATAAAGGTAACAAAAATGTGCTTAAAGACACAAAAGTGTGTAAAAACATTTTTTTAACTGTTTTTTGCATCATGTTTACACAAGAGCAGCATCAATCTTCTTATCCAACTCCCAGCAAGAAGATCAATATTCCCCAAAATGTAAAACTATTTCTTTAAGGTTTCACAGAGGCGTGTTCAGGCGCGTTTGCCTCGGTTAACAACTCTCTCAGGTCTAAACTTTTGGCTATAGTGGTTGTTTTTTGCTTGCCTAGCCTCAGCTATAATTCATCATCCAAATTTGGGTTTTTGTGCTCCAACAACAGCCAAGATGGCGCTAGAGAAGTGCTAAACTGAACTCCAGTGGTGCGTTCACTTCCACATGAACACACCTTTGTTCACTGAGCCCCCTACTGATCACATCTAATCTAAAAGAACAAAGGGCTACAACTAATGATTATCAATTAATCTCACAATTTCCTAATGCTTTCCTGATGGAAAGACTGCTTGATAAATTACTTAAATCATTTTTTCTGTCCGTCGACCAAACGTCTCAGCTCTAAAAGGGATCAACTGAAGGTGACACTGAACAGCCCTCACGTTCAGTAAAAGACAGTGATGCTACAACAAACTCAGTTTGTTGTCTCAGTTTGAGTGGGTGAAAGCAAGCTGTTCTCAGGAAAATGTTTCAATTGAACTGACAATGAAAGCTGAAGGCTCACAAACTTTAACTTTACATTTAAACAGCAGAAAACATTTGTAGCTGTGTGACTTGTCATCCAACTTCTCAAAGCCTGTGTTGCAATAAATTGTTGGCTCTTCATGCTGGTAGCAAAACATTTTATGCCCTTACTGGAATTGAAGAAAGATGAGGAAATGAAGAAGGATATTACTGCGCTCGCTTCATATAAATTACATTTATTAATTTTGTTTTTTACTATTACATTTGGCCGGTACTTTGTTCTGTCGTTCTGAACCAAGAGACAAATGAGCTACAATCCAAACCACAGTAGATCAAGTACAATTAGAAGTCAGTTCACTTTGTTTGGCAGCCATCTTTCATTTGGGCATTCTGAGGATTACCACCATGGTTCAGGGGAAGATGATGTCCAGAGGCAAACATTTTACGAGGAACAGAACGGATGTCAAGCTTTAAAGGGACACGATGCAGGATTTTTTACAAAAGTAATCCTTGTCAATCATCACTTACAGCTCACTAGGAGTGTGTGCCTGTATTTTCTCATTTTCTTATTTTGCTGTAGTCGGGACATTTCTGGGCTACAACCCTTGGGCAGTGGTTGTGTAGCCCCCAGCCAATAACAGTGCACAGGTGAGGGTGGGACTTTATAAAAAGGTAGTGATCGGTTGCCAGACCATAAGCAGCACACAACCAAGAGGACACAACACTGAAAAAACACATACATAGTAAAGTGAACTGCCAAGCGGACAACGCTCATTCCAAATCAAGGGTGAATCTGAGGGTGGCTTTCACCCGCTAACAGGCAATGAAGGAGAGGATGGTGATGAAGAGTGAAGCATAGTTTTCCGTTAGACACGTAGCTGGCAGTGGTTAGCTTTGTTAGCTGTTCCTGCAATAGTAGCTTGCAGTGCACGTACAGGCAGCATGTGTCTGGTGGCGTTGAACTGGGGAGAGGAAGTCTGAGGAATGTTTGAATGTTACAAACAGTAATGGACAATTCCTGCATCGTATACCTTTAAAACACTCCTTTAAAAACAATTTGGTGATATCAAAGACACTACACCCACGTTTTTCTATGCTGGCATCCTTAGAGCTCGACCAGCATCTCTCCTGAATGACTTCCCTGGAATTCATAATAAGTCTTATCTTAGACTGACTAGCCTCATTGCCCAAGTTCTCAGCGTACCTTGAGGGCTTGCAGGCTCTCAAAAAAGTTATCAAAGGACAACAGAACATAAATCAAACTCAGGAAAGCAGAACAACTGAGTGTCTGCATGAGGGATACGAGTAAAAACATGAGAACCACCCCAACACTTTACCAGCAACAACAACATAAAAACACAGATGCCCTCTTAACAAGGATCATTATCAAGTGGTCATTACTCTGCCTCAGTGACGCAGCAGTGAACCAGGCGACAGAAAACAGAAGAAGCAAACTTTAAAGCAAAGTCTGCTGCCTTGCTCTTGCATCACTGCTGAGATCCACCCAATAACCACAAATGAACATGCTGGCACCAGCAAATGTTCTGGACTGGGACCAGTTCTGGGTACACTGCTTAAGATTAATGGATTGGATAGTCACCATGGCAGTAAAAATCCCCAAAAAGAAACCATTACAACCTCAAGAGATGGTCAGATTTAGTGCATTTTGTGTAGGAAGGAGTGAGGTATTTTCTATCACTGTTTCACCAAAGAAAAGGGGGGGGTTAAAACCTAATTCACTGTATGTGCACAGTTGATGACCAATGGGGCCCAAAATTGACCAAACCTATAAAATTAGTCAACATTTACGATGCTCAAAAATGCCTTTAATGCAGACTTGTATTATTATAGAAGCACATTACCAAGCTTAAAGGGCCAGTTCACCCAAATTATAAAGTAAAATACTTCCACACAAACAAAGCAGGCACTTTAGGATTTATGTGCTGACGTTTTGAGAAAACTGCTTTTGAGATTTCTGCCTCCACTTGTAAAAACAATGGAGGTGAGTGTAACTTTGTTTTAATAAAACAAAACAAAAAAAAGGATTTAAAGCAGCATTTATCAATTTTTTGGCCACTTGGGGGCAGTGCGACAAACTGCAAATGCAAAATTGACATAATCATCTTATGAAGTTGCTAATACAGTAGATAATACACTCATGTTAGCAAACAGTTGCCTATTTAACCACCCGGCAGATGTGGAACATTAGCTTTCATTTTAACACATCAAAGTCTGTTCTTTGGGTCTACTGCATATTGTATGTGAAAAAAGTCGTACAAAGCCTTTTTACTAACATTCATTCTCCTTTTAGCTCCATTTTTGGTCTCCACCAGCTCCCGAACAAAATATCTGGCTCTTTAGCTGGTAAATGCTCCACTGTGTTAACCAGCTGGCCACTAACTTTGCCGTTTGGCCTGAGGCGCTTAACATACAGCAGGTTGCTATAGGCATAAAACAGAAACAATGAGCTGAAGGACAATAAAATGCTTCAAAGAACTGAGCAAAACTGCAGAGTTCTGTTATAATTCTGAGTTTGCTGTCACAACACTTTTTACATTAAACAATTATTAGTGCAATTTCAACAGCATGGTGTCTTCACAAACAACACTCAAATACCCATAATCCAAAGAACACACTATTAACAGTTTATATTGGAACAGCTTCCTCAGAAAAAATACTCCCCACGAGTAACTGTGGACTGTGTTTCAGGAGATAAAAGCTGTTGTTGAATTAGGTAACTGATGTTTCAAAGCTGTAAGCGCCACAATCAGAATCTCATTCATCTCTATCTTACTGAGGTGGCAGCAGAAAGATAGATCCCTCCAAACCTTGGAAAGTAAAAACAAAACAACCTGCATGACCCGACCCTTTAGAAGGCAACACTATGATTATGTTTGACTTGTTCTGCAACTTTGGAAGTGCACCTAAAAGTGAATCACAGCTCACCCAACACCCCGGCTTCCTTTTCATTCAGAAAAGATTGGGGAGAGAAAGAACACATGCAACACTTTGATTTGAGCCTCAGGCATGCATGAAATCAGACCTGGTATGTGCTCGCTGGAATAATTCATATGGCCGCATGATTCCAAATTCTAGGAATACCACATGTTGATCGCTCCCAGAGATAGGCCGGGTTTCATGTTGCGCCTCTGCGGGCCAGAGGGGCTTATGGAGAGCAGCTCTGGTCATTACAGCACCACAGGGGAGCTTGTCTGATCACAGCTCTTCACTCCACACTCTGTTTACATACTGATCAGCAACACCAAGCCCCATCATCCCCGTACAAATGGGTGTTTATTTAGACAGCGGACCTGAACAGGATTTCATTGTAATCTCTGCAGAGGGCGACAGTGAAAACATCACTCTAGGGTTTCACCCAGCAGGGAAACTGCTGCTCAGCAGTGTAAATAGAGAAATTACATCCCATAAGCACAGTGGAGGAAAGAAAGGGCTCTTTCTTAACACCAGATTTGGGAGATGAAATCAGAATGTACATAGTTTCTGGTTTCTACCGGTGCAAATGTCAACCACAAAAGGGCAGGATTGTTGATATACACACTGATCCTACATCAGATTGGGATTAAACAGTATTTGTCTTGGACATCTGATTGTTGCCACTAACAGGTGGCAGATTGTATCGCAAGCTGTGAGAAACTCACCATAACCTGACATTTCTGCATTATTCACTTCATGTTTAGCATCCATTGTTTTTCCTGTCAGTCCTCCACTCTGATACCTCATTAGCAATACGTGAAGACTTACTTTCAAGTGCTATTTTACGCAGGTCTCCTGGCAGCCCCGCGTAGGATACGCTTAAGATAAACTCTCATGCAAGAACATGGTTCTTAGGGTCAGTTCATGCTGTTTCTGGTGTGTGTGGTCTTTGCGGTGTGGAGGGTCGACACAGTGGGAATCAAGTTCAGCAGAGGTTCTGCACTGAGCTGCGTGCTCAGGACAGAAAACAAAACTCTACCTCCGGCTTCGTCGTGCCTTCCAACAAACACAAAATGCAATGTTCATGGAATTTTAGAGTTCTCATCCCGGTTGCTGCACTAGTGGCTCCTACTGGTAAGTCTGCCTGCAAGCTTCTTCAGGTTAGCAGTGACGAGATCTGCAGCGTGCAGGGACAAGGACTTTTAATTTTGGAATACTAGAAAAAAAATTCTACTAGAAACCTCTACAGATACCACTGTGAATCCAGATGTTCTCATTAATTAATGGTTGCAAAGAAACGTTAACCTGCATGACACGTTACAGGTGGAACAATGTTTACGGCTGCTGTGAAGCTCAAACAAAGAAAGATTGATTTTTGCTCTGTAGCCAAGCCTGGCAGCTCCATGAAGCTGTGCTCTAAGCTAAAAGTAGCCATCAACATGCAAAAATGTCTACAATCACAATGCAAACATGCAAAGTTAACAGACAGCCAGACATTGCCATCCTCAGAGTCATACCGCTACCGTGGCTAAAAATATACGCAAAGATGAGAAAAGCCTAATTTTGTGCTGCAGAATTTTC
This sequence comes from Heniochus monoceros, assembly GCA_029783685.1. NCBI lineage: Eukaryota > Metazoa > Chordata > Actinopteri > Chaetodontiformes > Chaetodontidae > Heniochus > Heniochus monoceros. The sequence continues at coordinate 21,766,669 of JAPZEA010000004.1, read as the reverse complement.
TTTTCTTCTTTCCTACTCTGGTAATCACTTCACAACCATGTAGAATTATCTTGTGATCCTTTGGGAGGGGAACTAGCAATCTACAGAATTACAGCAGCTCAAATTAAACCAACGTTTTTGTTCTACGGAGCCTCCGCAGCCACATTTCCCCCTCATCCCCCTAAACTCTAATTAAGAGACGATCATTAGGGGCTTACCTTGGCATTTTGCAGGGCCATCTGGTAGCTGGATGGCTTGTAGTACAGCCTCTGGGACGGCTCGGTGTGGATGTCTCCTAGAAACAGCTCCTCCACCAGGTGATCCAGATTGTGATGCAGGTACTGCTTCTCCACCCTCAGCAGCTGCAGCTCATGCATGGCAAAGTTAAGCTCCCTGGAGCAGTCGAAGCCGCCCTCCTCACTCCACAGCTCATAGATCATATTAGGCTCCCAGGGGCCCTTCACGGCCCCTCTGCAGCTGCGGTTGAACCTCTGGCTGAGCTCTTTGGCCACGGTGGCTGTGTGACAAACCATCTGGACGCGGTGGAGGTGGTACTCCGCCTCAGTGCCGCCGCGGATGATCCAGGAGGCCTGACGTAGGCGCAGACGACCCCGGATCACCAGAGTGTAGGTGGGTTTGGTGCAGTGGTTGTCCTCGTAGTAGAACTGGTGAGCCTGGAAGGTGTTGTTGGAGAAGAAACTGTACGATCGCGTCAGTAACTCCTGGCCTGGTCTCACCTCACAGCTGCAACAGGAAACAGAGATGTTTAGGTGTCTGTCTTCCAGGCAGTCATTGGTTTCAGTTCATTCCAGTATAGTAAGAACATCAATTTGAAGAGACTTGAAAACTTGCTTGAGAGGACTTTTACTGCAGTTTTTGGGGTCAAAGTTAAGTTAAGTTTGTGAGGTAATGCAGCAAGAAATAAACTGAAAACTCTGTGCTGCATTCAAGGAAACTCAGAAATTCAACATTTCTGATGAGGCTGATGCAAAGCATTTTTTTATAAGCTTTTTTTATAAAAAAAATAGATATAATACAAAAAACTAACATGAATATTGTGAAAAGAATGAATTTGGATAAGAAATAAAACCGACCAACAGGACAGAAAGCTGTGCAAGTTTCTTCTCTTACTGTACAGGGATGAAGTGACAATAATTGCGACTTGAAAAGTAAGAAATCACGTTAAACTCTGCAGGTTTTAAGAAATATCTGCAGTGTTGTTACAAACAGAACATGCAAAAACAACAGAATGGTCTTTTAAACATCTGTCATAGGAAGTGCTCCAATGTCATGTATCCTTGTTCAAACATATAGCGATAGCTGTATTGGATTACATATGTCAAAAGTTCCTATAAAGCAGATGCACAGAAAACTTAAGGGCATAAATCCATAGCTGTTTACCTGGTGGACACCCAGTGACCCTCTACGTTTGGAGGCATCTGCACGGTGATTCGGGCTCCATTGTGAAGGTGCTTCAACATGTGTTGGCACTGCGAGTCTTTGACCAACCGGCCGAAGGTTTTCTCCAGGGAGAGACGGCTGGACCGACCGTCTGTGTAGTGAAGAGAGGAACCTTCGGCCCAGCCTGTGGAAACAATGAGAACACTGAGGGGTTATCTCAGGTGAGATTTCACCATTATTCATTTACTTGCTCTTTTAGGCATGACCGTTTGGGGAAAAAAGAAACGTAAAAACATCAAGGAAAAGATGTTTGTCTTACAAGGCAACATTTCAGGATTCAAATGATTTTATTGCATGAATAATGAAGTAATGTTATTATACTGAAATCCTTATACATGCAGAAAAAAACAACACAAAAAGAATAGATTTAAAGACAACATTGGTGCCCTAAATGCCGTTCACTGAGGGTGAAATGTGGAATAAACCACTGACGAATGAGTTTAGTTTGGCAGAGCTTGTCTCTTCAGATCTTTACATCCTAATAAATGAAGCACAACTGCTTTTAAAGGCAGCTAATTGGACAATTAAATACACTTCTATCAAATACAAAAAGAAGTTATCTTGTTAGTTTTGCTCTCCTGCATTCACTCTGCTTATTCAGTCTGTCAGGCCTTTTTGAAGTCTTTACAGGGTTTTATTGAGTCATTTTACCTCATGTCATCACCTGCGGATTACAGGGCTTTATCAGTGACCTGCAACACCTGGTATGAGTCTTCATAGGTTAATATTAGCTGAACATGTGATGAAAAGGCAAAGCTTAGATGTTCAAGTTGGCTGTCTGCGAAAACACTAAAACAAACTCTGAAATCAATCTGCGAACAAAGTTAAATAAGGACGAGAGCAGCACTGACATTTGAAAACTCTCAGCTCCCACCCTGTTCACGCACCCTCGATGCACCACATGAAATAACAATACCCTCAACAATGAGCTGAGCTTAAGGGGATAAAATATCGGAAATGAAAGCATTTCCAAAGCCTACGGCCAAAGAAAAGCCTTCAAGCTCACATTCCAGCAAGGATTTATTCCATATAATACTCCAAATATCACCAGAATCTACCTTGAAATATGAAGACTTTGCCTTAAATTCTTTTTATTGGACCCGACTTGCCTGGCTATATCATTTAACGCCTTGGAATGCCGCTGCGGTTGCCTCTGTGCTTTTAATTTGAGACTAATAACACAGAGGGAGGAAAAAAACATCTGATTATAAGAAGCCAAAAGCTCCATGAAGAACAAAGCTCCATCCAGTTGTTTTACACCCAGCAAGGCAGCAACTGTGTGTGTTAGCCGAGGCTTGTGTGTAAATCACCACATCACAGCGCTGCTCAGTGGAAACACTGGACAGTGGGGAGACTTGATCCCCCGACTCAGCTGGTGGCATTAGTAACGCTGCGCTGCTGGCTGGAGCTGTGTTAAAATCAAAGAAAAGCCTTCACAGTTTGCTGCATTTTATGTGAGTGTGTGTGTTTATGTGTGTGTGAGGCCTTTTTTTTTTGCACCTGCAGTCAGGCCTGAACCAGGAAAGACCCTGAGAGGCTGCAAACAGCTTGTTTTCACAGTGATCAGAGCAGAAACTACTACTAAGAGTGTGTGTGTGGATTTAAAAGGAAACCTGGAGAGATCTGTAATGCAAACACATTTTTAACCTCACTGAGGTTTGTGCTGGTCAAATCGCACCTATGGTTTAGCAGCAGGTGAATTTCAGGGTAGGACAAACACACACACACACACACACACACACACACACACACACACACACACACACACACATAAAATGCAGCAAACTGTGAAGGCTTTTC
>JAPZEA010000004.1:21572704-21584631 GCA_029783685.1 Heniochus monoceros | reverse complement strand
TTGTGATTGGGCGGGACCTGGATGCAACGACTCCATCCCCCGATTGCTACTGCGTGAATGATGTCGCCAGTGCAAGATGGCAGCACCCATTTCCGCAGCATAATGGGCCATAAACTGAATAGTGGAAAGGTAAATAATTTAAGCCCCCTGCATTTGCCGTGGCACACCTTGCATTATGAATTTATGTTTGAAGGCGTAACAAGAGATTACAAATTACCACATTAGAGGGGCGGGGGAAGAGAAGATGGGAGACGCAGTAAGAGTTCTCTCCTGAGCGGAAAACCACTTAGGAAGTCAGGTACATCACCAGGCCATTACACATGGAGCGGAAGCATCTGCTCAGAGAGGCCAATGAGCTGCTGCGGCTGGTCACATCCTGCCACTAACACTGCTATCAACAGCAAATCAGGTCAGATCAGGAGGCTCTATATTGTGCGAGCTAAGTGGGTTTGATCTGTTTTCAACGGGAGGCTTGTCTCACGCCACTTTTTAATGACTGTTACTTACTGTAAAGGTATGTGAAGTCACTCCAGCAGCATGTAAGTGCCGTGCTGCCTGTAAGTCCTCTCCTGTGGTAAGACGTATAACAGAACCTCTGCTGCGTCTCCTACTCGCTGTCTGTCTGTCCATGAGGGTTTTCAGTGTCTAACAGCGGAGAGGACAGCTGCCTCGTGTGGATGTGAAGCAGAGTGAGGCTGAGAAGCAGCTCTGCGATTTTTCAGGACAGTCCTCAACAGAAAATGACAACATTGGTTGCTTGTTCAATTGCTTAAAATGACCAGACATGACAATGATTGTGCAAATTAGACTGTCCTCTTCTTCTGTTTGTGCTGTTCAAGGCACCATATTGTGCTCTTTTTGCGTATCATGTGCTCATTTTTTATCTAACTTTTTAATGAATTAATCGTCCATGGAACTTCTCCCCTTTTCTCTTCTCATTTTTGGTTTCACAATGTCTTCATGCTGTTGTTCAAAGCAAAGTCCAAAACTATAACCTCAGTTTCCCCTGTGTGCTGGTTTGCCTTTTCTCTCTCCCAGCGCTGTCAGCCTCTGATCTTCATTCCTCTTAATATATCCAGTGAATAGAGTGATACAGCAGCCCTCTAAAGTGGAATATAAAGGCACTGTGTGTGTGTGCATGTGTGTGTGGATATGATGGGCAGGCAGCAGGGGCTGCTTCGTCCCTCAGGCCCCCCGCGACGGCGGCACCAGCGCCCTCTCTCTCCCCGAGAGGAAGCGCAGTGACCTTTGCGTTGGTGGCGCTGGCTGGTGTGTGTACTTACATCAACGTAATTTGCATTAATGTAATCGGAGCTCTGTTCCCCCTCCAGGGCCTGCAGCCTGACACGGGAGTGATCATCTGGAAGAGAGGCAGAGAGGAAGAAACCAGCGCTGAATTAATCATATTAACGAGGGCAACAGGAGAAGAAAAGGGGGGGAGAGGGACAGAGAGACAGACAGTAAAACAGGCAGAGGAGGTGACGGGGGAGTGGAAGAAGGACCGGGCCGGCATCAAACTGTGACACAGATGAAAACAGAGGTGTAGAAATGCAACGTGGCTGACGAATGGCCGCCGTCATGTGACTGAGCCTGTATGACAAACACGATGATTTAAAACCTCGATGATGTGACAGAGAAATGAGGTGTGTGAAACTTGCTCGATGGAAGACCTTATAAACCTTCAATTAATGCTTAATAAGGTCAGGAGTGAGAATACAACGCAGATGCTGTATAACAGGCAAACGCACAATCAATTACTTTAAATAAGGACATGCAGGTATCGTTGGACATGTTTGTGAAATGAAAACAATGCAGCCATGACTCCAGATTCTGTTTATATTCAAAGAAACAGAGTTTGTTGCAATTTGTGGTATTTTCTATACATCGTCTGCTTTCTTAAGTCACCCAATGTAAATTTAAAGAAGTAAGAAAAATCCCAAAAGTGGATCTTCAAGGTTTTTCCAGCAGTGATCAAAGAGAGCTAAAACAAGCCATCCAATCAGCATTAATCTGCAAAGTTTGGGCAGGTAATTTGAATTAATTCTGGAATCAAATTCAACATTTCTATAAACATTGCCATGGCTACATGTCAAGTGCCATGTGCTGGCACGGCTCGTTTCTCACAACTGAAAAGACACTGCAGGAAGATGAATATAAAAGTGGATCGGAAAGGTCAAAGCTGCTCTCGTTGGCTGATAATAAAACTCTGTTTGAGCAGCTTATAGTTATCCAGAGTCACAAGCCCGGCCAATAAATCAGCCTGAAGAATGGGAACGGCACACAAAAACTCATGAGCGCTCAGGAGGTGCTTTGTACACACATGCAATAATATTCCCATATCGGTTCTTCATGCGGTTCTCGTCCTTCTTGGCAGAGTCCCACGGCGCAGACTGTCCTTCAAAAAAGCTCTGGAAAGACAGAAAACAGAAAACAGAGAGGGGGGAGATGAAATGTGGTGCCGTGTGTGAGCACTCTAAATGATAACCAGGCTAAAGAACACAGCCTTCCTCTTTCAGCTCTACAAAAACAGGAGGATGGGAACATTGGCAATCGAAAGGGAGACACAGAGAGAGATATATTCACATCATTATTAGACATGAAACACAGAGAGGATGGTGGATCCCGGGGAGCTGTGTCAAACAGCGAGTGCCATTAGGGCAGAGGCGGCGGGTGTCACGCTCAAACCTCTCCCCCTGCGCCGCTCCGCCGGGCGGAGCCGCCGCCGCGGCTGTCTGTCTGCCTCATCTGAAGGACTCAATCAGCTCGTCGTGGGGAAAAATAAAGCCTGCTCATCGTCTGCAGATCAAAACTGCTCCGCTCAGATTACCCTCATGAAATATTTATCATCTCTCGCTGGGGAGATTTCCATTCTGGTGGCACACCAGGCACAATTAAGCCAAATTATGAAAATACATCTCCACTGCCAGTCCACCGCTGTTGAGCAGGGGCGGGGGTGGGGGGGGGTGGGATTGGCTCCAAGCAGACTAGCCTGGACAAAAACACGTTATTGTTCTGGCTTTTTGATAGTCAGCTAATGCACATTTGAAAAGTCAGCTAATACATTAGAATGCAGGCCAGCTGCAAGAAAAGACTCGAGAGCATTTATCGGAGGTTACGCAGATTGTTTGGAGGGTTCCTTTCAGTGCGGTTAGCCGGTCGGAGAGAGCAGGACGCTTTGTCTTCCATCATCAGCGTTCTAGGACTTGATGGTTTCATTCATCTCAGTGCTGCGGCAGGCAGCGGGCCGTTTGTCTAGCAAATAAAAGGTCTCTCAGACGCGCCACAAGGACATATTCCTGTATTAAGTCCTAAGGATTAGTGATTTCACTGAGAAACAGCTTTAATATGCTAAAAATGTGTCCCATCCTTCCAGTGAAGATGGAAGCATGTCTCAGAGACGGATTATATAAGCCTCTCCTCTCGTGGCAGTATGTCTTGAGCAAATGCACAGGCGAATGTCGCTCCCTCTGTCACGCTGAAGGATAAAGGTCTAATATCAAGCATCTGGAGACAAATCATCTTCAAGCCCAAAGATGTTACCGAGCAACTTTCTAATAATTCTCTCTTAAACTGAGTGACCCTGCCTGTCTCAGACGCTACAGTCTCATTCCTCAGGCTGTTTAGATCCTGAATTCAGAAGAAAAAACTAATTACGGTGATAAAGTAGCTCCCAAGAGGCAGAAATTATATGAAAGCTTTCAATTTAAAGGCTATATGCCCATACTGGGGATAATTAGCTGGCTGAAATAATCAGACAAAAAAAAAAAAAACAGTGGATGGCTCCACCTGTAAAAAGTATTTTGTAGCAAAGGTCGGTGTTGTACTTAAATTTAGTGCATCTGCGGGTAGTTTTTCACCATCCTCAAATTATTCCCACTGGCCCACATCCAACTGAGTATGTTTTTAATTACAGGCTACCTGCTGTAATGTAGTCCCAGCACAGTCTGCTGCGCTGCGTCTTTGTCTGTAACCACTTACTGTAAGTGAAAGGCATAGTACTGTCTGTGCACTCAATCACTATGTGAGAACCTACACAGGGCGACAACAGAGCACTCGACACACAACCACGGCAAATTAAAAATAAAGAAAAAAAAAAAGGATGGTAACACAAAGAAGCAGAACAGTTTAGCGAGTTGCCTCTGAATTAATTAATCGTTTACTGTGTGAGGAAGGAGACTCATTCAAACCGACTAGTGTTCATTTGTGGTTGGAGCTTATAGACTTTCAGGATTCTCACAGCATGCTAGATGCAACACATTTCCCCTCACATAAAACAAGCTGAAAACAAGTGAAACACAATGACAACATAACATTTAGGAACTTGTTCTCTGCTCACTGTTCGCTCACTCAAACTATGCGTAAACGTGCAGGAGAATTTGGACATGCAAATACTTTGTTGTAGTTTATATTAAACATGGTGTTATAAAGCTTTTGCAAAGTATACAACATGAGTTTGCTAGACGTATCATCTGATTGGTCCAAATTGTAAATGAAGTTTGGTATTTGGTTTGTTTGGCTACGTGATAATAAAACAACACACTAATGAATTTACTGACCCACACCTAAATTTGTAATTAACTAGAATAGTGTTAGAAATTGCTGGTTTGAGTCACTGTTATCTCCGAAATATTCAATTAGTTTTCTTTTAATTGCACTGATGGGGAGGTAAGTACGCTTTCAAAAAGCTTTATAAAGAAATATCAGAGTTCAGTTGTGGAGCATTTATGGATCTCACAGTTTCTGATTATGGAAAAAGAACATTTCACTGTGACACTGTAAAGACTTGACATGACAAAAGTAAAAACAAAATGTCACTGTTTCACACCATTTCATCATCGGATGTCAAATGCTTTGGTAACTTTGCATAACTTCTGTTGGTAAATGCCCTTTTCAGTCTACATCTTAAATGTGAGCCCCACAGGGCCAACAAGCACCATCAATCTGTCAGGTTCGTGTTCTCATCTACAAGTCTCAAAAACTCACAAATAACCAAAAGTATTGGCTTACCTCGTTTATCTGATCCAAAGTTAACGTACAGAATAACAAGAAGCATGGGTAAGAGAGAGATATAGTACAGTGTAAGTCAACAGGTTTAGAGGTGCACTAGGCTCCAATCTCATCATCAAAAATAAACGGATAAAAAGGGCATTAACCTTAAGACAGGTTGACAGATTGAAGACAGCTGCGGAACACAACATACAAATGAATCGCTCTAGCCAAGTGAGAATGAGCTCCATAACACACTTTAAGCATCACACAGTGGACGGCTAGCAGGGCGAGGGGACGGGAGCCAGTAGTCTGTTGTGGCGTTGCTTCCTTTTGATTGACTGTTACGCATCCATGCAATGCCGGCTGCGTGAACCCAAAACACCTTTATCCATAATGGATTAGGCCCGGAGGGCAGCCCAGAGCACTCCAGCCCATCAATGATCTGATGCTGCAGGTAGCAATGGGAGGCTGCATTATTTAATTTTGCAGTCATGAGCAGGAAGTGGGGAGTTAATTACTGATAAATCTGGCCCACACATTGTAGAACTGAGCAGGGAGATGAGGAGAAAGATCGCGAGAGGTGTGGATAAGTAAATCACAGAAAAAGAGATCAAGCAAGAGAGAGGACGCAAGAGGTGAAGGAAATTAGTCCAGAAGGCCCAAAAAAAGATGTGATGCTAGCTAAAAAAAAAAACAGAAATGGGGAAAGGTGATGAAAAAAGACGATGTAAGAATAAAAAAAAGTGGCAATACTATCAGCGAAAAGGGCCAGTGTGATGTCAGATAGGAAGACTGAAGAGAAGCAGATTAGATGATAAAAAGAGGCGTTTAAAAAGTGTAGCTGGAAGCCAGGCTGCTACAGCGTGGCATCAGGGCGAGATGAGGCTGGCTAGTGTGGTGCTGAGGGACGGCGAGGAGCCTGGAGCGCCGCCAAGTCCTGCCAGCCTCCTGTGCTAATGAGAGGAAATGAGAGTGATGCCCTTCTGGGGCAAAATCTTTTGTTTTGGTGTCAGCGAGAGGCATGGTGTCAGATTACGAATGCTGTTGTGTGACAACAGTCTTGTGAGAGCAGCAGGCTGCCATCGCAGGAGCCTAATCGGACCTGATTCAGATAAAGGAAGGGGCACGGCTGACACACAGCTAGCTGTTCCTTCCACTTTTTCTGCGTGGGGTGGGGGGTTTGCATTTCAAGTTGGTCTACAGCTGAGTCTCCGAGGGGAGCTGGGACAGCAGCATTTGACACAAACACACACACGCACACACACACGCACACACGCACGCAAAACGCACATTCGCTGCAAACAACAAGGAACAGATGAACAACAAAACGAATCACACCGTAAACACACTGAGACGGGGTACATTAACAATTTATCATAAAAGTGCATCTGGGGAGAAACAAAACAGTTGTGCTGTGCGGTGCAAAACAGAGAGAGACAGACAGAAAGAGAGAGAGAGACACGGGGCTGAACACCACGACACAGATGAAGCCTCGCGTTAGACTGATAACAGTTCCACTCAAGAACCTCCGTGGAGACGTTCCGAGTCCATCGCCAGGCTTAATTTGTGTTTGCAACCTTTATAGCGGGGAGGGGGCGACCGCTGGGTTGCCTCCTACCTCGTACTCCTCCTTGAAGCCGTAGCCCTCGGCGCATTTCATCTGGGTGATGTGCTGGAGGAGGTCCGCCACGCGGATCGCCGGGTGCAGCTGACCCGTCTGGTACGGCACGTCGACCGGCTCCCGCTTCCTCAGGGAGTGAGTGTGCGACTGCACCAGGCTGCTGGTGTCGCTGCCCATGTTCTGGCTCTCATCTGCGGGACACAAAGACAAGGACAGGCCAGGGCGGGTCAGGACAGAGAGGCAGGAGCTGGCGGTGCGTGATTTCTCCATTTATTGCTTTAAGGTACATATGGGTGACATAATGCCTGAAACGGTAAATGGCAGCGGTGCTTTATGAGTTTATTGACGTAAATGAGTTAAGTCGCCAAGGTGCTGTCACTCACACCAGTTCATGTCTCACTTACAACTGTTCCCATTACCAGATGGCACATTATCTCATTTACTGTTAAGCATTATGTCACCACCCTCCAGATTGACAAACAACTCTGAACTAGTAATCTGTTTGTTATGGATGGTCACAACAACACAACATCATTGAGTAATAGGATGAGTCATGTGGTGGGAAGGTTCAGGTCCATCTGTCTCAGTGTGTGGCTGGAAAATATTAAATATTACAGGCCTACTGTACTGTACGACAGCCTATAGCCATTAAAATACGAGGCCCTTTAAGTATAGCGCTTACACTATTACCATTTAATATGGCTACTGTCAGAATAAAAGGAGTCAGTGGCCCTTGACTGCAAGAAACAGTGTAGAGCGATCGTAAAAATCCACATGAAGATGCTGTAAAACAACAAGTTTACGTTCTTTTTTTTTCTCTACTGGCAGTACAGTATGCTGGTTTGGGCTGCGGCTCATATTGAGAGTCATTCCAGCTCTTTCATACTGTAATCCAGTCAGTGGCAGACATGAGGCACAGATGCTGTGGGGGAGCCAGCGGACGATGAAGGGTGTCCAGAAACATGAAGGAGGAGGATGTGAGGGGGTGCGGTGGGCCACAGTGAGCATGTTGCAGCAGGCACCGTCAGAAGCATCACACAGACACAGCGTGGATTCAACCCCTGCCACCCGTTCTTCCCCCGAAAAATGAAAAAAATCAAACATAAAAAAAATCGGAAAAAAAAAAAAAAACAGGAGGGAAGCAGAGATGGGAGGAGAATGCATGGGGTGATGCTGCCAATGGGGCACTGTATGTACTTTGACCATGCTAGGCTAATGGTGGCTTGGTGGCACGGTACGGTACGGAGGGTGGTGAGATGCTAACATGTCCACTGGTCATGCAATAAATGTCGTAATGTCCATGTCAGAAGCAGCCTCTCACTGTCGGCTTGCTCTCTGAGTAAACACCACCTCCTTCCCCCAACCCAGGGCCCACTTGGGAAAACTTACCATTAATGGGCACTTTTTAGATAGCAGATACATAAGAGGTTACGTATGTAAAGAGAAAGAGAGGAGAAGAGAGAGGAGAGAGGGGATAAGCAACAATACAGCATGAGAACCTGTTACAGAAGAGTGTTTTAGAGCTACGCTAAAGGGCAAGATCACATGCCTTCTCAGTCCAAACTGCCTGGGTAGAAAGCCTAGTCAAGGGGGGATGTTGAGTGGATGGATGGGGCAATTTCAACAGTGCAAGACAAAAGTAAAAGAACAAAACAAGGAAGTCATGGATTTCAAGGGAGAAAATAATGGTGAAATACTGGTTGTCTCTGGAACAAGCTGTAATTGCTTCAGATCTGTTACACATTTTAATGATGCCAATTATTTTTTGAGTATTCTGACATTTTGAATTTCTTTCTCTAATTGCTGTAATTATATTTGCATGTGCTGGCGTGGCGACACCTGTATTTATACCTTTCTTTTTTATTTTTTTTTAAATAGTGTGCGATGAAATCAGAAACATTACCAGTCCGTTATGATCTAATCAGTTTTGATCATTAACCTCAACTGATGAGACAATGCTGTGACTGAATGTGTCACAACTGAAAGCATGTAACCTTTTCTGGCTGCCATAATTTCATGTTAATTGTTTCATGCTTCATTAGATGTGGAACTAGCATAAGCAGCTGTCACAGTGGCGATGATGAAAGACGCTGCTTTAAGTTGCACTAATGTGCAGGAGAAAAAAGAAGCCCTCACTGTAAGTTGTGTACTTGTAAACGCAGCTACGGCGCTTGTGGTGAAGCTGGAGTAGAGTTGCTTATTGCAGCTTTATTCTTAGCCTTGAGTTTTAAATTATTACAGTTCTAGTGCCCCACTTAGTAGCTACATTATGTGGTCCGCTGGTATAAAAAGCGCCTGTTCGCTTAAGATGCTGCACTTTGGGCTGCTCTGCATATTCAACAAAGGCCAGTAATAATTAACAGAAGAACAAAATGCTTTTTTATAATTCTATTTTATCGCTGAACAGGATGAATAAACACTGGCAAAACCAAAACAAAAACAAGTAGGTCACTAGCAGTTAGCCAAAGGCAGGGGGAGCGACATTAAAAAGAATAATAGAAAAGGTTGTTGTTTTGGAGGGAGGGAGGGGAGTTAAATGCGTAGTGAGGAGAGAGGGGAGGGAGGGGAGGGCAGCACAGCTAATGCAACACTTCAGATGTTCAGACCGAACGCATCCCGTTTCGGAAATTTTTGGTGAGGGGGACTAAGAGAGGGCGTTTTTCTGTCTCCCTCTCACTCTGCTTAATTTCTGTTTTGCGTCTCGGTGCAGCTGCTATGGCTTCGGGGCCAACTGCCCCCCCGTTGCCCCCCTTAGACACTCCCCCCACATCCAGTCCACATGTCTGTCCATGCATATGAGAGGTCAAACATGTATGTGACATCACACGCACGACACGCAATGCGGATGGGATGGAGTGAAGCCAGCCTCAGCCCAGGAGAGCCTCTCCTTTGACGGGGAGGGAGAGGAAGAGGGGAGGAAGGAGGAGGAGGAGAAGGAGGAGGAGGAGGAGGAGGAGGAGGAAGGGGGGGGTAGAAGCAGCAGGCAGGTATGAAGGTGAGGAAGCCATCTTTAGTAAAAGAGCCAACCAAACCAAAAATGGGGGAAAAAAATTGGTGCTTTTTTTTTTTTTGTCCTCACAGTTAAGTCTTCAAACAGCCATCTTGTGAATGTAATGCTCTGTCATTTTCTTCAGCGGAGAAGTAAGAATAAATAATCAACAGCAATGGGAAAAGAAAATGTGTCTCACCTAAGATAGCAGTTGGCACAAAGGGATCTGCTCATACCCCCATAACAAGTGCAGAAGTTGGAGGAGGAAAGAGAGTTTGCAGTAAATTAAAGAAGCCACGATAAATCCACAAAAAACAACAATCACAAAAAAATAACGGACAGTTTTTTGGTTTCTTGCCAAGCAGCATCACAAGAAACTTATCATATCTTCCAGAAAAGCTAATTACACACTAAGTTTGGTTGATTATAAATCCAGATGCCCTTTACTCCATCTAATCAATGAGCTGTAATCTGATTACATAAGACACACAATTATGCATATTATTTGGAGAAACTGAAGTTATAATTGAACAGCTAAATTCCGTCTTGGCAAAGTGATATAAAACACTTTTTTATAACCAGAGATGAAGCAGCGTGTAAACTCATCGAAAGTCAATTTATCTACCTTCTCATTTGTGAAATCATTTTAACAAAATTTTTAAAGTACATATTAACTTTATTAGCTGGATCACAAACCACACATTACAGCATTAGTCTGTAATTTACACACAGAGGTATGGCCAAGAACAGAAAACTAGTTAATACTTAATACTTGAAAACATTGTGTCTTATTAATTTATCCCTTCGCAGGTTTTTATGAAAACTGAATTTCGCTCTCTGGTTTCACTCGACATCGCTGCTTATGTAGTCTGCACTTCTGTTGACATGCAGGGTCAGTGTGAGGAAATACAGCGTATGTTTACCTGGGTAGTAGGAGTTGGTGGGAATGGAAGTACTGAGAGTGTTGGCTTTAGGCAGTGTGAAGGACGAGGGTGAAGATCCAGCTAAAAAAAGAAGAAAAAAAAAAAAAGAGCATAACACAAGGCAATCAGTAAACTAGCACTGCAAGCAGTGGAGGTAGCATCCAGAATTTTTACATAATTAAAAATAGCAATACCACATTGTAAAAATACCCCAGAGGTAGCTGAGAGAATGTGTTTGTGTCATTTTGGTGAACTGGCCCTTTAAATATAAGTACAACAGTATTAGAAGTAAAGTTTACTGAACCCTCTGGGGAAAAAAAATGCAAATCTTTAGTCATAATCACCCATTATATTATGGGTATTGAACAATTAAAAAGAACAATAAAAAAATCTATAATACAGTGTGTTTTTCTTTGCAAAACACAGAAATTATTACTAATTTACAATCTAAAAAACTGAGATACTGTGTGAAGATCAACACTTTTCATTTCCCAACATTCTCTGAAGTCAGTGTGTTTACTTCTTGTTTTGCTCGTGTGATAAAACCACTGAAAGGTTTATCTGTGACATTATAAAACCCGGCGTAGGTAGAGGCTGCGACTAATGATTATTCCTTATTGATTAGTACGATCACAGGTATCACAGGTTCCCAGAGTCTGAGCTGACATATTCAAATGTCTTGTTTTGTCGCACAACAGTCCAAAACCCACAAGTATTCATTGTCACAGAAAATTAAGAAAACCTGCAAATATTCAGATTTGGAACCAGTTATTTTTGGCTTTTTTGCATAAAAAATGAATTAAACAATTTATCAGTCATCAAAATAGTCACTGATTAACTTTATGTCGATCAGCTAATCGATTAACCAACAAATGTTTTCGCCTCTACTTTAAAACTTTGTACAAAAGTATGCAGGATGTTCCTGTCAGGGCTGTACTGTTAGCTACTGCTGAATATACTGCTGAGTCTTTTAATTGATAGGGATACAACATATTTTACAGGACAATCATATGATTTATATGCAGTTTGTTTGTTTGTCTTAATCTGCAACGTAACTTGTAACTCTATCTGAAATACATGCAGTGGAGCAAAAAAAAACAAAACACGGTATTTCCCTCCAGAGTGTAGTGAAGAGAAGTAAAGTAGCATACAAAAACTACAACATTACTACTACTGATGCACCAGAGTAGAGCCATACTAATATGGGCAAAAGTGCCGAGCCAATGGGGTTTGGGTTATAATCTGTCAGCCGTGATGTTTACTGACAGTCACATAAGGTCACGGAGAGCGTGAGCGGGCTTAGGTACAGTATTGAAGGCATTACACTGATAGGTAGAGTAAAAAGTAATGCATTTAAATCATTCTGCAGACAGAGGGGTCAGATTTGAACATCCACACTAACAGA
>JAPZEA010000004.1:21201728-21213590 GCA_029783685.1 Heniochus monoceros | reverse complement strand
CAGTCCTCTCATGCAAGATTGCCTCTGTAAGCATCCTTTTGTCTGCTAAACGTTGTTGCACAGGCTTTTTAGCTGACACTGCAAAAACTCGCAAAAGTGATTCACTTCATGGGATCTTATAATAGTCCAAGATTTCTATTAGAGGTTATACGTTCTGTAACAGTGCTTCCATGTTCTAAATAGTCAATGAATCGGGTACTTTTTTTAAAGATTTACATAGACAGGGCTTAAACCCCAATGGTAAATCACTTGTATAAGAATCTCTCATCTTATTCCACAACTGGGGAGCTAACAAACCACAATCCATGGCTAAAGCCAGGTGAGACTTTAAGAGTTCGTATTTTGAGCAACATGCTGAACCAGCAGAAGATGCAGGACCCTCTAATAATAAAAAGAGACACCCAATGGAAAATGCTCCAAAAAGGAACAAATGCATGCACAGACTGTAGAGCACAGAAATAATATAAGTTCAGGGCTTCAGCCGTCCACTGACAACACAATACTGCAACACCCTTTTATTAAAGCATCCACCAGTAGTATGTTGTGTATTGTGTTAGATCTATGGACTACAGCACATGACCCTGTGACATTGTCTAGTAGTTGTCCAGTCCATCACAGTCCTCAGTAATCAGAAGTGTTCCAACATGGGACAGCATACATATGTTTAATTTCCGTGGTTAGCCCTCTGCCCTGTCATTTTAAATAAGTGTAAAGTCTCAAGCTGACTGAAGCTACGTAATCAACCCTTAAGGTGCATCACAATGCAATCGGCAGACACTTGGCGGGTGGAGCACACGGTCGTATTGTTTTAGTTTAACCCCCAAATGTTCCTCATTATGTTGCGTTTTATGTGATGGTTTAGCACAAATTAAGACAGGATCTGCCAAATTCAGGATATGGCAGTAAAGTAGGGGGATGCGTCTGTCCACTGATTTTCCATTGGTTACGGTTCATTAAATGACAAAGTTTCCTGCTTCAGATTCCAGACTGTTTGGTGGAGGCTGTTTTTCGTGGAAATCAAGGAGTGAGTTTGTTCTTAGTGAGGCCTTGTTGGGTTTCAACTTTCAAAGACGATCATAAAAATACCTTTTGTTGTTTGTGATGCCCAAGGATTTTTTTTTTTAAATTTCCCTTTAAACCAGTCATCATTTAAATAGGAATCAGGATGTTAATTGGACGGATGGATGTTAGAAGTCAGTGATGCAAAGAGAAATTTCCACCATAATAAAAAAAGTTCACCGCTTTGGGTTTGAACCAATACTTCTGTGGTTCAAACCTTTGTGATTTCACAGAAATCAATAATGATTCGACTAAAGCAATTCAACAATACAATACCAAATGAGGTTGTCGACCAACTACTAATGACCTACAACTGTTACCATGTTATACTATTAACAACTTTGATTGTCATTTCATATTATATTTTACTGACGCACAGTTACCAAACTTCTTTTCTGCTCATGCTTTGTATCTCCTTATGAAGAAAATTATTAAGTCTTGATCTTTCTGAAAAATGTGAATATTTAAAAAGTTACCTGGCCTTGTCCCGCAGTTTCAGTGGGAGTTTCAGGCTGATTTCCGTCCACTGTGGAGTAGTCATACTCACCCGTGTAGTAGTCTCCACCCACATTTGTCTGAAATCAGGCATGAACAGCACACGGGGAAAACATTACAGATCTGATATGGGAAAATTCAAGTTCAGGTTATGTTTAATAGCTTTTGGTAATTCACATATCTATTTTGTTTCTTTGGACAGCGGCAAGACCATGATGATTGTAAGGGTGGTATGACTACAGCACCTTCAAAACAAGCGTTCTAATAATCATGATATGTTTGAAATCCGTAGCATATATTTAGCTACAAGTAAGGTAAAAAAAAAAAATCAAACTTATGATAGACATCAAACATGCTGATAAAGCAGTAAGTGGGAGGAGAAAAAAGGAGAACGAGGAGTGAAGATTGAAAATGTTGAAAACAGGAGATCACATGCTTGTATATGTGTTATTCATGTAAACAGCCATGATAACTGTGGTAGTCAGGTGTTACCTCGGTCTTGGCTCCTTCTGTTGGGGGAGCGTCAGTGGTTAACTCTCCTTCAATGTAGTCATAGAGCTCACCATATTCATAGTTGTACTGAAAGGAAAAAGGGATGGGGCAAGGAGGAGGGGGTCAATTAATTAGTTCAATCATGTAAATAAGGCAGCAGAATGTCTGACAGACATACTGCACATTATTTACATGGCATGTAAGAGCATGTCAACTATTTGTAAACCATTAAAATCTTTTGTGTGATCATGCTATTTTAGAAATAACATGGCCAAATGATGAAAATGTCACATCCATATTAGAAAACTGAACAATTTTGCATATGGATGGCAGCCGCAATCCTTCCCTTCTATCCAAAACCACCTGAGAACTCACATGATGAAAGGTTCATGCGTGTAACCAAGCAAACAGTAATTAAGATTCTTGTTTGCTTCCAACAGGATGTTGGAGGGTTAATGTGATGCCAGTAAAAACTTATCTGGCTCTACCACTTAATTCTGTAAGCCAACAATGGCCCCGGGTTTTCACTAATTGGCCCTTTAAAAGAGAAACCTTAAGCTCGCCTGACTCATCGCATATTCGGAAATTATGGGGAACATAAAGAATACAGTAGCAGAGGGTAAAAAACACTAGGTTAAACCAGTCTCTGTGACAACATGTCACCTAACAGAACGTTCCTTTTAGTATCTCCAAAGCATTCCACCAAGTTACGACGTGGTCTCTTCTGTGTATCATGTTATTGACATTTGAGAATTAATTCAACCAGACCCACTTTACTTTAAAACGGTAGTTCTCAGTTGTTTTCTGGCGTGCCCGCCTTCAGAAGCTGAAAAAAGTTCAAGTCTGCCATCATTTTTTATCAAACATTAACAATAATTTGGGACGCAACTAAAAAAAATCCATCCATTCATCCATGTCCCCTCTACAGTGGTTCTATGCCCCTCTACTTTAAAAGAATAGCTTGACATTTGGGGAAATACACTTGGTCACGTTCTTCACAAGAGTTGGATGAGAAGATCGATAGCACTCTCATATCCTGCCAACAAATATGAAGTTGGAGCCTTGAGAAAGTTAGCTTATCTTAGCCTAAAGAGTGAACGCAGAGGGAACTGCAATGCTCGCTCAAGGTGAAAAAAGGCTGCCTACAAGTACCTCTAAATCTTAACTGAAACTTAAGTGTAAAAACATCAAGTTGTGGTTTTACAGAGCTAGCTGTTTCCACCTGCAACCATTCTTTATGCTAAGCTAGGCTAATCATCTCGTGGCTCCATGTTCATATTAATCATACAGACATGAGAGTGGTATCAATCTTCTCATCTCACTTTTGGCAAGAAATATATGAGCGCATTCCCCAGAATGCAACTATTCCTTTAAATCACCAATGTTGACAGGCATTTATTGGTGCGCTGCCCACAACCCATATAATATTATGCAATTTAGCCACTTTAAGTTGATGTCAAAACCTTAAGATTCCTGCTGATCTGCCTTTTTCTTTTAGTTCCATCAACACTGTCAAAAAAAAAGCAATGCAGATTAAGTTAACAGACCAGCCCCTGATATACATCGCTCTATCAGCACAGGGATAAATATTATTCCCTGGATGACTGCTAAGCTCATAAAAATAATACAAGATCCACGGGCTGCTGCACTGCTGGCCTGGCGTCCGTTCAGTGGCCCAGAGAGAGAGGAGAGGTCACACAAGAGTGAAGCCGTGGCTAGACCAACGAGACCGACTGAGAGGAGAGGAGAGGGTCGGAGAGAAATTCAGAGAAAGATAGAGAGCAAAGGAAGATTTATAAAGATTTATGGTGTTGAAGTGCTTGGCTGAGCTGAAGGCCTTCACCACAGACGCGGATGAAAGGCGTAAAAACTGAAGTGTGCTCATAAAAAAAAAAGCTCCCCATTCCTCCTCCTGCATCACCACCTCTTCCTCTTTTAACCCAGCTGCAGACATGTGGCTGACTACTGCAAAGGCAGCGTGCTTCAGGTCAAGGAGCAACTTCAGAGGCTAAGGTCATATCCACACTTCGAGCTTTTGTAGAATTTTACAGGTTTGGGTTAAAATATAATGAGGGATAGAAGCTGAGACTTACACAAACAGTTTTTACAGCTAAAAAAAGCTGTGAGATTTCAATTTCTACAACAGTAATTTGTTCTCTGGATGAAATATTTTTCAGCTGTGCAGGAGAAAAGCAATTCTCTAAAATACTGAGCTGGAATGTAGGAAAAACATTCCTGTTACAACTGTACAGAAACTAACAATGAATAAACCAGATTTACAATGTTCTTGCATCCAAACTGCTCCCTGCTGTCTATTTAGAATTGACAAGCTCCTTGTCTTGGCGCTGAAGATTAACTTCATGATGAAGCAATATTTTCCAGGACATGGTACCCACAGTACAGCCAATATTTTCAATAGAGAACCGGCTTCTGATTTTTTCTTGAACCATGGATCCAAAGTCTACTTTTCCAGGTACTGGGAGTCTAGCTGGGGAAGGAAAAGCTTAAATTTCCCTGGGAGTCTGGGCAGAGCCTGCAGAACTCGTTAGTGATATAAATCACGGGGCCACTCCAAAGTGTGCTCCGACTTCGTGGCAGGTAAAAGGGAAAAGTTTCCAGTGTGAGCTCATCAGTTATTTTGTGAAATACTGAAGGAAAAAGCCGACAAAAAGGCTTGAACTAGCAAAATAACAAAAAAATGGAGATGGAAAAAAAGAAAAGTGCGGCAGTGACACAAAGCACTGTATTTCAATTAAGAGATTTGGCTGAAGAGGCTACAAATGGTGTTGCGGAGCCAGTGGCAATAAAATTCAAATGTCAGAAGATGAGTTCAAACTCAACAATCTATTTTGATATGTCAGCATGTTTCCAAGAGTAAAACACAGGCTAAAAAAAGAGACAGATTAGAGTTGACATAGAAACTCACACAAGTCAGTGTCTGTCAAAGTACTTGTGTCTAGAGGAATGTTTGCAAAAATGTTTGAAGATCATCCACTTTGCAAAGAATATTTTCAGCTTTTTGTGGATTTCTGGCAGACTGAAAATATACGATTTAAACCAGGCCAAACGATTTCGACTGTTACTGTTAGAGAAAAGAATGTGGGTGGGGATACAGGGAAAAATTATGCTAACGCTGCCAGCTGTTGCTTACTGTAGTATCTGTGATTCCAGTGTGACACTGTTAGTTATCTGAATTGTTGGTAATGTACGTAGTGCTGAGGTCACAGTGCTTCCCCTCACTGTCCGTTTTGACAGTCTGGTCATTTGCCATCACCACAACTAGACCCATGAAAAACAGACTGATAACGCTAACTAAACCGCCTCCTTTGTTTACTGTGGGACAAACACAAACACCACAGGGGCTGCTGATGACTCAGCAGTTGTTGAAATAACATGAACAGAAAGCAGGACTCAGTGCTAACGTTAGCAAGTCTGGCTAGCTTCTACTTTCCGAAGTGGAGCTA
This sequence comes from Heniochus monoceros, assembly GCA_029783685.1. Classification (NCBI taxonomy): domain Eukaryota; kingdom Metazoa; phylum Chordata; class Actinopteri; order Chaetodontiformes; family Chaetodontidae; genus Heniochus; species Heniochus monoceros. The sequence continues at coordinate 21,208,080 of JAPZEA010000004.1, read as the reverse complement.
TAGCCTAGCTTGCTAGTTTCCGTGTTTTGAGTGGAATTCAAACTTAACAGCATGATGTGTCCCCCGAAATATTTAATGTTATGAAGGGACTGATACCTCAAATTGCTAATGCTACACAACCAGGGTTGCTAAGTCTCAAAGTTTTCACCTTTAGTCTCACACTGTCACGCTGCCCAACAATTCTCACGCCAAAACACTCCGACAGTAACAGAGATGAACAGGTGGACGCATTATGGTCAAAGTCTGTCTGGTAAAGTAATGTTAAACCAAGCAAACGCTGGTTACGTAAGCTGTAGAAGGCAAGTTGACAGCGCGTCTCCTAGCAACAACAGCCCTAAAATGTTAGTGAACTGTTGCCGTGGCGAATGCCTGCCGAGAGAACGTCTACAAAAACTTCCAAAGTTTTATCCTCTTTGGAAAAAAAAAGGAACAATATGCACAATAGCTGTAGTTGCTGTCATTTTCATTTACTGACACAAAAAGTGAGAAGAATTCAAATTGGAGTTTGACTTTACGTCACCCCGTCTTTCATATTGATACACTTAATTTTCATCCGTCCAAGCGGCCTTCTCTTACTTCATCTTCTGCTTCCTAACTTTTATGAACAACACCCAAGTCTGAAGGCGTTGTTCCAGATTCCTGTTATCATCCTTACTAAATCTCAAAGTCCAGCTCCCATATTCTCTCCCTCCCTGCTTCCCTCCCTCCTTTCCTCGCTACAACTATTCCTCCCTCCCTCCCAACTCTCCTTTGGTTTCTTCCTCCCTCCAGACAACTACTCCTCTTACCCGAGCTCTCCTGCTAAATCCATCTCGCCCCAGCCTGCTTTCTTCCCCCTCCAGATACTGACCTCGCCCTCAGGTTCCTGGGCCTGGGGGGTGTCGTGGTGGTTGGGGGTTTCACAGTCAGGACTGTAGTGTTCACAGTAGTCATAGGCTGCCCTGGGGTCTGCCACTATCAGCAGCTGCTGGATGTCACCCTGGAAGAAGAGAAGAAGAAGAAAAGCAAGATGTCAGCAGAAGCCATGTCAACATATTTCACAGGCTATAGAGTTTTCTTCACTGTAGAAGGTTTTCATTTATCCTCCTGTATTTATCAGTCTGCTGTATAATTAACAACACTGTACGTTTATGTTATGGCCATCAGTTTTATTTATTTTATTTTCAAAGAAGTTTTTCCAGGTCGGTTAAGCAAATGGCTCCAAATACTACAATACCAAGGAGCCTTATCCAATGTTGCTGTTGAGGAGAAGCCAGTCAGAGGCATGAATAAGAGCTGTAGCCATAGAGAACACTTCGTTATTGCAGTTGGGAACAAAAGGCACCACAGTTGTGGAATTCATCCAAAATTGATTTAGAATCCAAAACTGGATGGATACACTTCTGAATGTCAGGTTCCTGGAAGGACTAATCTTTAGCTTGCACTCGCTGTTAGCAGCACACATACATAACTGAATTTTAAACACTCATTGGATATGATTGGAAATGCTCTTTGGGGGTTCTAGTTGACCACTCTACTTACATTTTTATCTACATTTTGGACTTTTTGATGAGGCATTTTCTGACACAGTTGCTAATCTTTTTTGACTGTTGAATTTCATGCCCATTCGAGCCTCGGACGTGCTCCAACTGCCAGTCAGCTAACACCGCGTGTGCAGAAAATGAACGTGACTTTTATTTCCGGAGCCCTGACGCACAAGATAACTCCAGAGGCCACTCACGTTGCCCATTTCTTTGTTTCTTTCATGATTCCAAATAGAAACCAAATGTTAACGTAAAAGTATGCACCTAGCCCTCCTTGCTTGATCGCCCCAGCTTTGCACCAATGTGGCGATAATAAAATGTGACAATAAAACAACAAGGCAGATGTTGCACAGTACCACAGGCAGTAGTCTCATTACATATATGGAATAAATAAAGGCTTTAGGGGCAGTCTGTAAGTTTTCAAAAAAGAACTATTGTACAGTCCCCTCACTCAGCCATTAGGGACAGCAAGTCCCCTTACACAGCAGATAAATAACCAAGGTCTGTACTTATCTGAGGCCGTCTGTTTTTCATGAGCTTTTGGAAAAGGAAATTAGATCCCCGCTTCCAACCCTTCCATCAGCCAAAGGCTCTTTTTCCATGATCGTCTCCTGAGGAATTTCTAAACCAGGAACTGCTATGCCACTGATGTGGAGAATGTTATCTATACCAATCTACCATATGAGCACCTCAGCTGATCCTTTTCCAGAATGCACCTGGAATAACTAACAAAGGGGACAAATAAATAAGGAAAATAATCAAAGCTCTTTGTAAAGGTGAAACAAGGCCACGGTCAGGGTGGCCCCCATGAGAGGAAGCACATACATGCAGATTGCATTAAATTACAGGAGGCAACATCTGTACAAGCTTAGACCTCTGGAATACATTAGATATCCACCGCCCCCATGCTCCTATCATAGGTGACCAGAACATCTCATTTAGGACCCAAACAACAATCAGAAGATATATGCTTAAATTTTACACACTGAGTAGACTTCAGTCAGCTGTTGTTACCTGTTGCGCCACTATAATCACTCACTCGGAGATCCCATGAGAAAACACATGGATTTCATATACACGCATTATTTCACAGTATAACCTGCGTGGAGCTCCTTTACCATCAGCCAGTATCTGTGAGTGATCAGGGGAGGAGAAGCTCTACAGTTTACAGGATCTTAGAGTAAAATATAGCTCAGGTCTCATTAGTGAAAAGATCCTGCCCACATAGGTGGTGATAAAATGTGATAAAATTACGCACTTACAAATGGTAACACCCACGGTCTGAACATTTCAAGCCTTGTCTGTGTCAGGTTTATAGTGGGGAAGTAATCCAGAAGAATTACAAAAAGAAGAACTGTAACTGTAAAAATAAAAATAATTATAAGAGCAAACTGAAAAGAGCAGTGTATTTAATTAAATTATTGTTCTTCCTCTCATCAGCATCCACAGCACCCTAATTAAAATAACAGTGGCCTTAAGAAAACATGTGGGACTAAAAGGTTGTCATTTTGTTCCCGAGACTGCTGTCCTTTTAATAATTTAGCACAAATGGATCCAAAGTCAATGCCAGAAACAGAGAGGACAGCTAAAAACAAAGACATATTGCATTTGGCAACATCTCCGTCTGCTTCCTCCTCTCTGCCTTCCTGTGTGCATTGACATAAAAACTATGCCTATTTGTGTTCGTTCTGTCTCAATCATTCCCTTTACTTTTAAGCTGGGTTTATCTGTGTATTTAAGAAAATAAGGTGTATATAGCAAGAATGCACTTACTACAACAAGAAAACAAGCAGGAGAGTCCAAAAACATCATGTCAGGAGACCACACACATTTAACCCATTTACAAAGCCAGTCTATGATTCAATCACTCCCATACTCCCCGAACGGCTTCTCCCTCACCGTCCCCCCTCTCTGCTTTTACCCTCTGTGTTTCCTTCGTCTGCATCTCGGTGCTTTTGTTGATGTTATTGTCTGGATTGTCTTGCACATCTCTCTGGCATCTGTTGAGGTTCCTCCTCAGAATTCCAGGAACGATCTACAGCAATGCCCTGGCTCTGCTCAAAGCTGGCACAGACACAATGGGATAAATCATCCGTCTAGGCTACACTACAATCAATCCATTAATGGGTCTGTGTACAACGTGCATGTTAGTACAATGCGCCTTGACACATGTTAACCTTCATCTCACACTGTGACAACAACCATTCGAGGGAGAGAAGTACATAAAAGGACAAACTGAAGTGGATGGGACTGGCTGATCAAAGACAAGCGAGGGGACTCCTTCTCGCCTAGATTTCGCCCACAGGCAAAACCATTCTAAGAGTATGGCTGGTTTTTTGTATTGGAAATAAACGCACCACTGGTTTTTCCTCAAGCACACACGTTTCACATCTGATTTTAAGCTAAGAAATCTAAAACAGACAGCTCTGGATTCTCCTTCTTCTGGGCTACCTTGGCGTCTGCTGTGAAGAGTATCCCTCCCGATGCACAGCCCACACCCACAAGGAACAGAAGTCACTTAAGGAAAATAACTGGCAGACAGATGATCACCTAATAACAGGCGGTATTACAAGCTCCCAGCAGACCGTGAAATCTGTCCTTGGCCTTGTTTTGTTGATAGGACGTCAAATAGCTTCTGAATGCCACTCAGATGCCAATGCCAATCACTCTCTGATTACGAGCACACATTTCTTCACTCATAAGCAACAAAGCCCATGACTGACCTCAAAAATCAAGACACAACCTTGATTGGATGCAGAGAGCACGGGGGTTTTCCCCTCCTGTATTTGTTGGACTAATTTGGAGGCATAAACAAAGCTGTAGTTTGCATTTCGCTCCAGAAAATTAGGTCCACTCGATTTAGAAGCTTTATGAACATTAGAGTATTAATTTCTGGAGGGATACCAACCTCAATTTTTGACTTGTTTTCAGAGCTTTTTGCGTTTTGCCCTGAATACAGCCTTGCAGGCAAATCTTACTCTCAATCAAACTGCAGTGAGATCCCACGTCTTTTGGCATAAACCATCCATGTTCCTACTTTAACCATGGTTCTAACACATGCTCCTTCGACTTAAACTTAAACTTTGACTTGTAGTCCTCGTTTCGGGTAGAACAAACCCTGAGACCTATACTGCTCTTTGGAGGCTTTTAAACTGCAGAAGTATTTTTGCACTTGGTAGAAATTTGGGGGACATATCTGCAGTCCTTTGGATATATTCCCATATCTGTGCTTGTACCTGTGAAGACATCAAAATCAGGAAATGCAGAACTATTTGTATGAGTTAATGTCATAGTTTTACAACTGCAATGATTGATGTCAGTAAATAAGACGATTAACAGATCAATTAATAAACTAATTGCAGAAAAGAATAATAATATAGTTTTGATAATTAGTCAGTTGTTTCAATCATTTTCAAGCAAAATGCCAAACATTTTCTTGTTTCAGCTTCTCAAATGAAAGGATTGGCCCCTTTTCTCTGTTGTATATCACTGTAAATGGAAATCTTTGGGGTTTAGACTGTTGACTATACAAAACAAGCTGTTTGAAGACATTGTGTGGCCTCTGGAAAATTAAACTAGCCATTTTTGACCATTTTCTGACATTTTACAGACAAAACAAATAGTTTCCACTAGTGCCTACAGTACAACATGTAAGTATTTAATTAGGTAGTTGTTGTTGTTTGTGGCCAGGTGCAGCAGGTCACTTTGCCTGCAGGAACAGCTGGGAGATATTAATGCACCTGGAATACACATTTGGAAATATGCCCGGAGCATCTGCAGTTTGACCCAGTAAAAGACAAAGGCATACATGCAGAGGCTGGAGAACAAAAGGGTGCCATGACAAATTACATGTTTGTGTGATCAATTTTAACTTTACAGGCTTGCTTATTTAAGAAACTGCATCCACACCAGGGTTTTTTTCTGGGCTTAAAGTTTAACTGCATGGACTCTCAGCATGGTCCTTACTACTGCACCTTCATTTGAGATTTAACATGACAGTTCAGGACAGGAGAATACACATTTACTTCCGAACTCAGGCTGATCTGCAGACCTTGCTGTAAAAACCTTTCGCCGGAACTACCTTCTATTAAAGAAACAGTCCAAACGAAACCTTTAACGGTGTCATTATGACCTTCCTGCCACACTGATCCTCCAGAGGCATCATCAGCCAGATGTGGCCATGCAGACTATGGCTGTTGCAGATGTTTCTGCTTTCAAAATGCATATTGTGCAAGCTTGCAGTATCTTTTGTAACCATAACGCACTTCTGTATTTTCCATATTTTATCTCTTGCATCCAGCTCTGCACAAACGCTGCACATGTATCATCTAAAAAGCCTGCTTTCCCAAACTGTGGGATGGGATCACATTTTGAAAGAACAAATAGAGGGATGGAATTTCAAAACTGTACAAGGACAACAATTAACCAAGAAGCAGAGGAAAGGAAAAATGTATAATACTCTCCAGATTTCTCCCACTGTTTTATCAAATGCAGCCTTTGTGGTCAGCGGAGGGATAACGTTTCTTTTCAAGCACTGGGGGCATACAACTGTATTGCACCCTTCGAATATTAAAACATTTCGGCTGCCAGTAGCTCACAAAACTGTTGAACTGTTTGAACCATCTGCTCTCTTTCTCTATCTCCCTTTTTTTCCTTGTTCTGCTCTTTTCCATCGGCAAAAGTTTTTAAGAAGCACCTTGGGTCCATTACTTCCTGGCTGTGCTCTTACCAGTTGGTGAGGGTCACGGCACGGGGGGGGGGGTGGCGGGGGGGCTCGTCTCTGTACTCGCATTACTTGCTTAAACAGACACCCCTGTCCAGGGTGATCC
>JAPZEA010000004.1:20808724-20823153 GCA_029783685.1 Heniochus monoceros | reverse complement strand
ACACTTAATCATTTACTCTTCTGTCTGGTATTAAATGGCTCAGTTTCCCAGCCAATTACATACTTGACGTTTTAGTGAGGACTGATAAGTTAATGCCAAAGGCAGGCTGGTGTAGCTACAGACGTTTAAGAAGGTGTGATTCAGCTCATGCAGGCCGATAAAGCGGCATATTGAATTTTCAGCTTTTTATTTTCAACAACAAAAAAAAACAATTTGCATGCATAAATTGCAGTGTCTTTCTGTGGGCTTTGGAAAAAAAAACTAGACTTTTATTTTACTTGTTGCAGTCTCATGAATGCTTTAAATCTGACTTGAGGATTAAATGTTGAATGCACATGCACCAAAAAAAAGAAGTATTTTACATGTGGATGAATAAATAGAACAAAGTGAAGGCAAAAGTTGTGCACATTGTGCCGACAGCTCCCAGTGTGTTTTACACAGCAGCGTTATCAGGCAGTGTCTCACACATCCTGAAAGAATGCTGCTCTGTTAAAAGTTACTGGGATCCTTGAGTGCACTGTGCAGATCTTTTGTCTCACGTTTGCCTTCAGGGTTAAATTTCATCACTAAATGACAGAACCTTTGTCACTTTAAACTGGGGTTTCTCACGGGAAACCAAACTCAGATGGGATCAGGCTCTATTTCAGTTTGGGGACTCGTAAAACAAAAATCTATTCCTCATCCAAGGATCACGTACACACGCTGTGTTTTACACCCAGAGCTACCACCTGAGTCATATTAAACACTTTCAGCCAGCTTGAACCTTATCACTACACACAAGCAGCTTCACCACAGGCATGCTCCTACACTCTGCACTAACTATGGGGGTGACATGAGCTAAACAGAGCCACATGAGAGGACTCTGTTTAAGGGACCATGTCAGGGCAGATGAGATGAAGACACCCAGGAGGTTTTCTTACCATGGCCACCGTATAGACGTTCTCCTGACCAAGCAATGACTCAAGAAACAACACTGCACTCTGGGGAAAAGGAAGCCACAGCGGGGTGGAAGCAGGGAAGACAGAAAAGTGTGTGCATGGGTGAGGGGGATGCGTGGATATAAGAAGACGTGAAATGAGGGCAGAGAAGATGAGGGGGGATCAGGGGAGAGATTAACAAGTTGAGAGGAACGTGTGTGTGAAGGGCGAGGAGATGGATGGAGAGAGATGACATGGTTGGAGTTGAAAAATTAGTGATCAGGTACAGTTATTGATCAAGAACAGTGACAGAGCAAACAGTGAAGTTAGACCAAACGCCCAGTAAAATGGGATATTAAGTAAAGAGGAGTGGAAAGCCACTTCCTGGTGCAGGGAGAGAGACAGTAGGCTATCACCCGGTGGTGCACCTCCTCTCTGTACCTCAGCAGCTGACCGGATCACGCCGCTTCCAACCACCGACTCCGCGTAACGCTGGACCTCCTGGAAGGTTCCGATGATCAGCGTGCGGAGGGTGACCGCCGGCGGGCTCCCTCCGGCCGGCTCAGCTTCGGCTCCAGCCCTGCCCACCGCCAACCCGAGCGCCAGCACATAGATGGTGAGGAAAACGCGAGGCATGGCACCTCCGCCGCGCCCAGAGCCAGACGCGCAAGCGGTCATGGTTGAGGATTTGAGAACAATAGTTAAAAAAAAAAAAAGTGTGCTTAAAAAAATATATGTGCACAGGTTAAAGCTGCAGCTCAGATCAGGTCTAGCAACTCGCGTTCAGTGACTCAGACAGGCTTGTAAATCAAAGACTTAAAAATGGCTTCTGTTGAGAGCAGTCATTGGCTACAGAGCGATTTTAAATCATCGTGCTGCGCTTCACAACAGGCAGGAAAACAGAAGAACCAGCTTCTGAAATAACACACCAACTCTTTCAGGAGCCCAATTTGCAAATTACACTAAATTAGTAGGTGAAAAAAACCCAACGGCTCTAAGTGAGCGGTGTATTTAATTATAAACTTTGGCAGCGCTGCAAATACCCAATCCAGGATCCCTCCGCTCCGTCAAGGACGCTCCAGCATTAACGGTGGCTATATTTGGTAAGAAACTGTTAAAGGCTTAGATCCAGCAGTGGTAGAGATATCTGATCATCAGTCAAGAATGCAGAAATGTCTCAAAGTTTCTGCGGCGCGGAGCTTTGCGCGTAAAACGGGAAAAACGCGGTGACGTTGAGCCGACCACGAGCCTCCTAAAGCCTCTTATTCCAGCTCTGAGCTCCACACTGGCCAACTTGTGCTCCTTTGTCTCCGAGCTTGAATCAAACGCACTGCTGCGATGGATTATGTTGCACAACCCTTAAAAAAAAAACTCGCTTGTCGCTGCTTCCCGCATGACGCTCCCTTCCTTCCAGCGTTTCTAACGACAGTTCCCAATATGAACACACGTCTACAGCTTCAGGAAGGGGAGGAGGAGGAGGAGGAGGACGAGGAGGAGGAGGATGGTGCTCTGCGAACGGATAAACAAGAGATTTGCACACTGGGACTTGTGGTTTAATGTTCCAGGTCAAATGTTAAGATCATTCACAGGGTTTGATGGACATTTCGAATCGATGGTGAAATGGAGGCAGAAACAGTTTAATAACTAGTGGAACAGGAAGTACACAGCAGAGAATTTTAGAGAAGAGGCAGAATTCAAATAAATGAAACAGTAATGACACGCAGTATATGTACATACATGCCAACATTATACAAAAATCCACCACACTGCGAGGAATTTTGTTTTCCCACGGCGCTAATCTTTTTCTTTGTATACTGGTATGTTGAATTGGCTGTTTCCAAATGCACACACACACACACACACACACACACACACACTCTCGCTCACGCACACACACACAGACCTACACACAAACAACACAAAACGCAGAATGTGCTGCAAACTCGCACAATCTCGTTCTCTATATTCTTCCTGCACCAGTATCTGACAACACACAGTAAAGTAGTGGATACTGGAGGAGCTGCTTCAGCCACTGTTTTTAAAAAAGAAAAAAAAAAAAAAAGAAAGCGTTCAGTTCAGAGCATCACTGCGGCCCTACGAGGCTGGAATCATCCAGAGATATCACACTGGTAGTGTCCTGTACACACAGGAGGAGGAAGAGGAGGAGGAGGAGGAGCGGGTACGTGTTCAGAGTGGCGAGTCTTGCTCCCGGCAGTATTTGTACTACTGCTCGTCTTGCTGACCCCTTTTCCTCGCCAGTAAACGTGGGCGGCCGCAGCTTCAGCCGATGTAAATGCGGTGGAAGTCGTTTGCTCCGAAGGCGGCGTTGCACTTGGGGCACTTCCTCTGACGCGTGTCATAGCGCGTCTTCACGCACTCGAAGCAGAAGACGTGGAAGCACTTCGTCAGCACCGCATCCTTCACCCGAGAGTTGCAGCACGGACACGTTAAACGAGCCTGAGAGAGAGAGAGAAGAAGAAGCCATTTTTGTCCTGAACTGACTGGTTTGTAATGAGTGGACATATATTCAAGCTCAACAGTCCTGAACTGAGACACGCCATAAGATATGATGGCTGATTATAACCCTGATGGCCATGACTGAGTCTCCCGTCCAAGGAGAGGACACACAAATCTGGTAGTATGGCAGAGTGTATGATCAGAGCATTTGGACTCTTTATCATTATATCAAACCACTTACAATAATGTGTGATGTTGAGTCTACACACAGCTGGTCAGAATTTTAAGTGTTCTTGTGTGTTCCCGTCAAAAGAGTGTGATCACGCTGACAGTTGGTCTCATTCGGTGGAAACCAGAGTGATGAAGACTACTCCAGTTCACTCGGTTTAACTTCCCACTTACAAGACAGAGTCTTAAGAGTCCCATCAACCTGTTTGATGAGGGCTTTTTCCAGAAGGTCATCAATTCCAGTCCCTGTGATGTTAATGAGGTATAACTGGACATGTGTGCTGTGATTTCCCACCTCAGGTGTTCACATGAAGGAACAGGAGGATGAGATCTGAATGTGGTTCAGATTGTTTTTAATAAAAGCATTTCAAGTGTGACAAGCTGCTGTGTTTTTAAAGGAAAGGTTTGACGTTTGGACTTGTCCAGAGCTAATTCAATCTGTGCAAAAACCGAAGCAAACAAGAAATCATTGTTTTATGAGGGGTTACGTGAGGGACTATTTTTTGGTTGGGACCGGTAACTTCCTGGAGTCTCTATTTGTTGCCTTCTAACTGCTCCAGAAACAGTCTGGTATATAACCCCTCATAAAATGTCTATTTGTTGCTTTTTACACTTAAGTTTTTATACAGATTAAACAAACAAGACATAATGTGTTAATTAATGAGCACAGAGGTGCTGGTGAGTGGCTAGTTGTTTCCCCCTGCCTCCAGTCTTTGTGCTAAGCTAAGCTAACCAGCTGCTGGTGTTGGCTTCATATTGAGCACATAGACGTGAAAGTGGTATACATGTTCTAATCCAACTCTCAGCAACAGCAGCAACAGCAGGAGCAGCATCATCAAAAAAAGAGCTCGGTATAGGTATCGGCAGATATCAAAATTCAGCTACCAGAACCAGATCAGAACTGAAAACAAGTGGATGGGTGCATCTCTAATTGTGACCGGGTCAAATAAATCCTTATTTAATTAGAAACATTTCTAGAGGTAGAATTATAAAGTAATTCACACGAGCACAAACAAACATTTATTTAAAAGTCTAAACAATCACACACAGCAGTTAGTGTAGCAGAAATAATTATTTCTCGAGCAGCTCCTCCTTCACTTTTGTATGTGTGAGCCGCCACTAATTAATTCCAAAATAAGCAACAAAAGACATGTCTTTAGATAATTGGCAGGCGTTACTTTTGACAAAAATGATTAACTGTTAATTGAGATATTTCCATCTCTAAATTTCTCATCAGTTTGCTCTGAGAAGCACAAAATATCCTCTGATAGAAATCCAATATTTCATAAACACACACAGGGCTTCAGATATTCAACGATGTTTGATTTATGACTTTGAACTATTATGACACCCTCCGCCTTTGTTATTAAAACAACACGTACGTACAACTTTTATCTACAGTATTTGGAAGGATTTGGTCATATCAAATATGGAAAATAAGTGGAAACTATTTGGTTTTTGAGATGGATTTTTTGTCCTTCGAATAACAGGTGATCATAAATTCATCTGTGGATTTGTCAACTTTGCTTAAACTTCACAGCGTCACAGCTACATAACGGATGATGCATATTAATGCAGCTCCATGTCTATTTTTGCTCCATCTCTCAGTTTATTCGAACATGATTACGCTGTTTTAATCCCCCTCCCCCCCAAAACAAGAAAGACCCGTGCCTCTATCTCATCACCAGGAAAAGACGTACTCTGAGTACATTCATGTCAGTCCTAAAATAAAAAAAGTGCTATTTGCAGAATGTTCATGCCTGAAGTGCTGAAGTTAATTGGGTGCATAGAATAAACTGGAGGAGCACATTCATGACGAGCCACAATAATCATGTTTTATGCTTAACACGTTGCTTGTTATGACTCTGAATCAGTAGAGCGGCCTATATTGAGTGATGACTTCTTTCTAATTAAATGCAAAATGCAAATGAGGAGCACCAGGAATGCTATGGAATATATTACCAACTTCCTGAAATCCACGTGTAAGAAATTTAGAGTCGTACCCAGGCGTGTTTCTGTTGTTGTAACTAATGTATTCCCAAAGGGGGACTTTTATATAGACAAACAAATGAATGTGATACATCGGCCTTTCAGATTATTCTGTTTCTGATTTATAACTATGTTCCTGTACTAGTACTGTAAGGCTGTGACTGACAGTCAGAGTGCTGCTGTTCTCCTCTGGGAAATGTTTCTCTGGCAAATGCCTGATGTGCATGAGGCAGTTAGACCCGCTCTGAACACTGATTAGTTGGCTCCAGGCTCACGCTGTATGAATTATGCTCTTTGTGTCGGTAGCTCTTCCTGGAGAGTAATGGCTCTGTCAGCAAGGGCGTGCTCAGGTCAAAGTTTAAAGGTCAAAAGTTAAACTGTGTTTGCTTTGGAACGTTTTTAATGCTTTCCTCTAAGTTGGACACGAAGATCATTTAAAGTTTAAGAAAGACGGTAAGACTTTAATCTAAGGTACACCTGTTCACCATTAGCTAGTCGCTTATCAGCATGCATATTAGCAGCATATTGGCTCTTTATTAGTCATTATAAATCACTTATTAATGCCTTCGTCTGCATCACCATATTCTGTAACTACTAGGCTCATTAACTAAGAGTTTTCCCCCAATAACCTCCTAATTACAGCTTATTGATAGCAGTGAATTTTGATCTTAACAACCTAAACTTCAAAAACTTTAATGACGAGAATAAGGAATTAATAAGTGCTTTATAATGACACATTACAAGCCATTATGCTATTAATATGCATGCATATAAGAAACTAGTTATTGGTGAATATTTGTTCCTTTAATATAAAGTGTTACCAAAATATCAGAGTGAGAAAATAGATATGATATAGAGATATTAAACTGAGAAAGAAAATTAAAAGTATCTACACATAGCATGTCCATTTGGGACACTGACTCACTTCCTTGAGGCAATTGCTTTTCAACTTTGTCCTGTAGTTGACGTCCATTCATTATCATTACAAATGTAACTAGAGAGAAGTAAGACAACAACTCGCGCTGGAACCCTGAAGTATTGGCTTTTTGACAGGCTGCAATGGAGAAAGATAAACCTGTCAGTATGAGTGAATAATTTGTTTCCCCTGACATCTGCTATGGGATTTGGGAGGCTGGCACTGTTCGTTATAGCCCCGGGAATAGTTATATAGACAATGGGTGACACAGTTGGGATTACAGCTATCCTCATCAGATCAAAAGTGGGAGATAAATAAAGCACAGTGTCCCTTGGGAAATGCTGAAGAGGGGGATACCAACTTGCATCAGTTTATCCTGATGAAATGGCTTGAAGTCCAAGTTTAAGATTCAGGCCAAACCTGTTCTCCACAGTCCACTTTTGAAAAAGTGCTAGCTGCTGGAACAATGTTTCTGGAATAAGTAAAAGAGAAAATAGCTCTCAGTATGCTTCTTGGGTAGAAAAAAGACAAAACATGGACCATGCATTTCACAGCGGATCTTTTTAATGTTACAGACGTCTCACTTTTAGTTCCTCACCCCTCCTCTTCTTTGTACCTCAGCCAAAACTAAGAGCCATTTTTTTTACTTGTCACTTGCAGGAATGTTAATACTTTTATGACTTTGCTGGAGCAGATGGAAAACCTTAATAGGAAAAAAAGAAAAATGAATTGATATTCTTCATTTTCCTGTCACCATGGAGAGCATTGAGAAGATGCGGCATTCATCTGCAAAGTTTTGATATGACAAGAATCAAATTATGCACAGATGCACCAAGCAATCTGTTTGCTTCCCAGGATATTCTAAACAAACCAAAGCATACATATGTATTTTAATAAACAATGCACATGGATTAAAGAATTCTATTTTTATCACCTAACGCAGTCAAAATAATGTAATTGTTGGGCCCATATTAAACACAGTACAGTAAGAAGAATTACATTAAGAGAGGGAGAAATCCAGTGGATGGAAGCTGTCTCAAAACCTTATCAAATCGGAGTTGTCGAAAAAGCCTCTCGCTCACACGTGCGCATATAGATATTCTGCCGCCATAGACACAATTGAGGGAAGCAAACCACTTAACATGGAAATTGTCCTTTCATCTTTTAGGAAGGAATCACTCCGAGGAAGTTAAGAGGCAACTAATTAACAAAGGAGATAGTTCAGCTGCAGCAACGACTTTGGACATAATTTGCACTCTGCACTCTGTGAACCCCAAACATGTCATTTCCTACATGTGATATTTAGCTCTGAATGAGATATTAGGCTCAAATTGAATTTGGTTAAATATCTTTAACCAATTCTATCTATTCATCAGCTTTCTGTGAAACTGCAAGTCCCCCATAATTCCTTAAAACTTTAAAGGCTTTCTGGTGCAAATTGCCAAGACCTCATTCCTGCTGTTACGTGACGGATGCGGTCTGTTTTACACCGCCTCTGAGGGCCACAGGGTCGGAGCTAAGCCATTCTCCCTGCGTGTGATAACTTATAAGCTCCGTGCGGTGGAATGGCGTGTGAAATATGGACACCACCCCAGCCACGTTTCGACTCAGCAGCCAGTCAATTGACCTCAAAGGCCACTTAAGATTTGAGCGAGCAATATTTCATCTGATCGAATTTGCATTAAAGCACCACTTTTCTGCACACCTCTTCATTTATTTGAATCAGACCACCAGAGCAGGGCTCTTGACTTTGTCTCTTGCCCCGGCTGGACCAAATCCTGAGTAATAACACTGCAGCTGCCAAAATAAGGTCAAAATGCTGCATTGAAATACAGTTATGCCAAATTTAAAAAGATTTCAACATCTTGAATTTCTCTCATATTTGATATCTGACTGCTAATGTCTGATTGCAAAGGAAAAATCAGGAGGCGGCATGTAATTGCATGTTAGGAACACAAGAGAGCATAGAGTAAAGGGATTTCTGAACGTTCACACTAGCTGGAATAAGATGATGGAGACTGAAAAGGCGAACAATTGTATAGTTGATAGGTGGGTGTTACTGCTGCCTCTGTGAGAACCACTTTCAGCCCAAGTGAAGTGGAATGAAACGAAACACACAGTAAATGATATGCATAGTTTAGCCTCTTACATGGGACATCTGAGAGCCCATTGGCTAAACGAAATCTAATTAGGTTTGGAGCAAACCGCATTATTGCCTCATTACCGTTAATTGACCTCTTGGAGACCTGTTACTGGAACCCTGGAGAGGATGCCTGTATACAGACAGAAACATTAAGAGATTACGTTGCGAAGACTGCGAAGGAAGTGAATGGAAGGCACATTAGAAAAAGACATTACTCCATTCAGCACAGATCTTCACCCCTGAGGAGGATTCTCGCTCTTTCCATTTTGAACTGAGACCATCAAGGATCTGATAAAGGAACTAATAAATACAGTAAGAAACTAAGTTATACAGTGGGGTGTCCCAATATCAAAGGGTAGCTGGAGAAGCTAATTTTCCATTACTTCAGATGTATGTTGCCTGAGGCATGCCTTTGAATCCTGCTCGCTTTTCAACTGAAGATGAATCAGGGGATTTCTCCAAGGTGCGATGGTGTTATCTGACAAAGATATTTTTAGATTATTGTTAACTGTGGCACGGTATTTAAGGTCAAATTATGACTATGAAGCGGTTCAAGTCAGGGTCGCATCACTGCAAGAGTGCAGTTCTTTAGAAAATAAATCATTACATACCATTTGCAATACATGTACGGGGACTGTGTTGCAGAATCCCATAAAGAGGTATCCAAGTCATAAAGGCAAAGACGGAGGAATCCCCTTAAAACATCCCACATCAGTAGGCATCCATAGCTTCAGGCTCACTTGTTCTTGCTTCATTAAATTCTCATACAGCTCTCATCAAAACACATCTTTCATCTAGACACAGTGTTGGTGCTGTGTAGAGACCAGACTGCACCACAACCGATAAGCATTCATGCCATGGTGTGCAAGCTGTGGACGGACGCTTGCTGGCAGCACAGTGGGATAAGCAGTTTGTTTTTGCTCTCTCCTCACAAACAAAAGGGATCCTTAAAGATGTATAGAACCTTTTGAAGTTAATCTTCCAGCAACAGCCGGTGCTGATGTGGCCGTCCTCTGACTGTCAGATGCAGCTGAAAAACACAGAAATACACACAGATCATCAGACAGTATTATATTCATACCAGAAGCAGCATCAAAATGATACTCGCCTGCATCAAAAACAACAATCCTGCAACAAATACTGGTTAAAATGCATTTTGACTCACATCAGTATGTTTCGATGTACTTAAATTACACTTTTCCTTCATTTTCTGTTCCTGAAAGGGGTTTCTAATATTTTGTCCACCTTTATATATTATTGAGGAGCAAAAGTAGCAGAAAAACCTGATAATAATAATATAAAGCAAAGATATAACATCAGAACATACAGTTTCAAAAATGACTTTAAAGTCGAATCAACACCACTGTGGCAGAGAATTTATTACAGGATGGTTTTATTGGATTATTACATTATAATTAACTTTATTTTCACAGAGTTTCACATATTTCACATATGTTTGAGATCTTAATTTTGCATGAATTTTAAATATTTTCAATAGTTTTTGGTCTTATATATCATATTTTTTTGTCTTTTCCCCCCAGCCATATCATGATAAAAGAATATATCAAACTAAAAACAGTATAGTATAATGTTTTTATAATAACTGACAGAGACATTCAGCTGGTAAATTCAACAGTTAGCTTCAGAATTAGTAAAAGATATTTGAAAGAGCATCAGATATTCAGCTAAATAAAAAATATGGGATCAAATTAATCTGAAAACAACACTTCAGCTTTTTGGGAAAAACGCTTTTTGCTTTCTGGCAGAGAGTTAGATGCTAAAGTTAAAATCATCCTCATGTCTGTCCATTAAATGTGAAGCTACAGCTGGTTAGCTTAGCTTAGCACAAAGACTGGAAACAGGAGAGAAGAGCTGGCCTGGCTCCGTCCAAAGGAAACACAATCTGCCTCCCAGCATCTCTAAAGCTCGTGAATTAACACTCAATATCCTGTTTGTTAAATTTGTCAGCTACATCATCATGTTCACAGAAAGAAGTGCAGCTCCCAAAACTTTAACTGGTCTCTTTAAGATAAAGTTCTGCTGTGTTTTAACCTTGAAACGACATTACAGGTGTGCATTCATCTGTGTCCTGCAGAGCTCACTGAGCACAGCGTGGCACCAGTGCAGCAGCCCTGACAGTGAACGCAACGTTCACAGAAGTGTCTGAAAGTCCACATCTACAACCAAACAGCTGTTCAGCTTCATGATGGAGGGTTCAAAGGGGCTTAAATAGGCCAAAATCATGAAAACTGCCAAATCAAGAGATGAGACCATTTTCATATCAGCCATAATGTTTCTTTATGTTGCATGCATGTGTGTGTGTGTGTGTGTGTGTGTGTGTGTGTGTGTGTGTGTGTGTTTTCCCTGTCTGACGGTGTTTCTGTTGCCCAGGCTCAGGGAGAACGAGCAGCGGGCTAAAGTCCTGCAGCAGGAGAGGGAGTACTACTCGTGTCAGGCTCGGACGCTGCAGCAGTCGCTCTCCCAGCTCTCTGCGGACAAGCAGCAGACCGAGGCCGAGCTCAAGGTAACACAGCGTGACTCAGCTGTTCTCAGCGAGCAGGTTACACAGCAGCAAAAAGGTCACCGCCTGAACACAGTGCTACAATCAGCAGAGGAAAGAGTGAGACGAGTTAGAAGTGGCCATACTGGAATAACTGTAGCTTGACCTTTACAGTTAATAACTCAAACTATGTACAGTGTTTTTGATTATATGAGCATATAAATAGAGGAAAAAAGCTAAATGTTAGCTGCTGCTGCATCTGATTTAATGGCCTTTTACTCCCTTATTAAACACACACAGATGAGTTCCCTGCAGATTGTGTCTGGCTGTCCTGTTAGCTTCGTTGCCTCTGACAGAGTGGAACAAATGACACTTTGATTATATTTATTAGCAGAAGTCCTGACGTGATCCTGCACGGCTCTGCAGGAAAAGCGCGGGTGGAACTAACAACAGTAACGATGGTTCATGCGAGTGAGTCGTCGGGCACAACATCAGGCTAAATGACATGTTAGTTTAGTTCAAAGGTGGTTGGAAGCTGAAGTTTACATCGCCATAGCAAGTGTGAAATAGAACAACAGGAAATAAATGACAAACAGAGGAATTACCATGACATGAACTGAAGGCAGATATTAGGTGAATGATAACAGTAATAATTCTCTTGTACTGGGAGCTGTATTCTGGATCATACTGAGGTTTAAGTTCCCACATCCCTCAAAATACTGGACCTGACAGTAGACAGACGGTTTTTACATTATTTTATCTTTAATTATGTATTCTGAATGTTGTTTCCCAACATAAACCTTGTCAAGAAAAACAGCTATTTGTTTTTACGTTTGTCACGATGACTTTTTCGTTTTTTAAAGACGTTACTTTAGCTTAAGAAGTAAGAGAATTTTTACAAAGGAACATTTAATCCTTTAGTTTATCTGAAAGATTCACAATAAACAGTATTGAGTCCAAACAGTTTGAGCATGTAAAATATCCACCATGTGCACGTTTTTAAGTAAAACCCTCAAAAGACAAAAATACAGAGGAAGTGACTTCAGTACTCTTGATGGTAACTACGGGCCGGCTCGTAGGGAAGAAAATGTAACTTGGATATCAGTGGTGGAATGTAACTAAGTACATTTACTGAAGCACTGTACTTAAACACAATTTTGAGGTACTTATACTTGAGTATTTTCATTTTTTCACAACATGTCAGAGACAAATATTATGATTTTTACTCCACTACATTTAGTTACTTTTCACATTCAAATTATTGATACAAAATCTAAATAACATAATTTGTGGTTTGATGTTATGGATGAATATAAAGTAATTAAAATTAGCTTCACCTTCACCAGCAGCAGCATTAAAGTGATGAATGCATGAATGCGTTAATAATTATAATCCAGCAATATAATAGATTTTTATTATTCTGACAGGGGCCATTCTGCATAATGAGTACTTTTACTTTTGGTACTGTGAGTATATTTTGATTCTAATACTTTAGTACGTTTAGTTTAAGATTTCGATACTGTAGTATTGCTACTTTTACTTCAGTAAAAGATCTGAGTACTCTGCTGGATATTCAGGCGGCTCATCCAGTTTTTTAGTGGGTAAGAAGTCTTCAGGGTGCTTCATCATCAGATCTTCCTCCTCCTCCTCGTCATCTTTCACACCCAGTCTGACGAGTCGAGTCTCTGTGGCATGAAGAGCTGATATCACGTCACACTGACTGGATCAAACACGGCTCGTCCTCCTCTGTCGTCCAGGTGTTCTGTATGAAATCACCTGTTTCTTCTTTGCTTCCTGTCATCACCTCTTTACTCGCTCTTCCTCCTTCCTGAAGTGCCTTTGAGCAAACACCCAAACCTCGACTGACTGGTTGCACCGGTCACCTCAGCTGTTTCTCCAGGTTAATACTCCAGATCATGTGTGCTTAGCAGGGTGTAAGAGGCTGATATTGATAATGATATTAGCAATAAGTGCTGCTCTCAGTTCATCACGTGACACTAATGACAGGAATGACTTTCCTTTTGCTGCGTCTTCTCCTTCAGACCTCCAGAGACAGTTTGAATTTGAGCCAAAAGCCCAACATTTCCCTCAAATATCCACACACAGGTCCAGTATATTGATTTCACCCTCTTCTTAGTCCACTCGGTTATGAGTGACATCCTGTGTTCGTCCTGTGTTCCTCAGGCAGAGATCGAGTCTCGGATGGAGCTGGAGAAGAGACTGAAGCAGGCTGAGGAGGCTCTGCAGGACCTGGAGAAGGGCCTGAACTCGCTGGAACGTACCAAAGAGAGCGACGAGAAGATGAGGGGGGACGTGACTCATCTGAGGAGTGAGTGCTCTCACTGATACCTCCATGTCAGGCATGAACATATCTGCATCTGGTGGACCCAATGTGTGCTGCATTAAGTTCACCTGCAGCTGTTAAAGTCACAGAAGTTGATTGAGTTTTTTGGAGTTTGGTGTGATGATGCATGAGGATGACAGCAATGATGTCATCAGTATGTCCAAGTCAAATACATCATTATATATGTATTTAAGCGGACTTCCTCACAAAATTCTGTGTAACAGGTATACATACAGACCCACAGCCCATCTCCAGCACACAGTGGACATATGAAGCTCATAATACGATGTGATCTGACACTGTGTGACTGCGCCCCTCTGGACAGAGTTTGTATTACATGTTAATTTGAAATAGCATCTCACTCAACAGATAAAGATAATGAAACATGTTTTATGTTCTTGAGGGATTCATCAGAGTCCCAGGAAGTCTGCAGAAAAAGAGTTTTGAATTAAATTTTGTTTAATTTATTCACAAGACTTTGCCTGTAATTATTAAGGCTCCACCTAATGACTGTTTTCATTATTAAGTCTCACCTCTAATATTTCTGTCAGTTCTAAGAAATGTGAAACATGCAGGTCTCTAGAATAATATCTAATGAGTGACTGTGGCTGATACTGGACTACACGATGTGTTTATGACGTGTGTGTGTGTGTGTGTGTGTGTGTGTGTGTGTGTATGTTGTCACCAGAGTTCTTTGAGGAGTGTATCTGTGCAGCGGAGATCGAGGCGAAGCTTCCATCGATAATGAAGAACGCCGTGTATCTGCACAAAGCTGCTGCACGCAGAATCAAGAGCTGCCGAATCCAGAGGAGAGCATCGAGACGCCACTGGTGTAAGTCTGTGCATCAAACAGCGATGATCTCACACACACACACACACACAAACCTGACAATGCACAACCTCACAACTAACACACTCACAACAACAACACACAA
>JAPZEA010000004.1:20666413-20678854 GCA_029783685.1 Heniochus monoceros | reverse complement strand
TTCACAGCGAGGATGGAGCGAGGTTCAACACTTTGTCAACACGTGATTGGATAAAGGAGATTAAACATGGACTCAGGAACACTTCGTAATTACTGCATTCTGTTTTTATTTATGTTGGAAAGGTTTACTTCTGCACAGTGTCAGGCTAACTGTTTCCATCCGTTTCCAGCCTTTGTGCTAAGCTACGCTAACCAGCTGACCATACAGACATGACAGTAGCATCAATCTTACGGACGACGCGTCAATCTGCACAGAGCAGATCAAGCCTGACAGGAAGTCAGACACAGGAACAGTGTAGTGAATTTGGTAACTTTTCAAAATAAAACACCCTGCGCAGACATACATCAACAATAAACACAATTAAAAAAAACAAAAAGGAGACAATTTAGCTACAAAACCTACTGATGCATGGTAGAAGCACAAATATCAAGGGCCAATCAGCCAAAGCTGAGCAAGTTAACAAAATAAGGCATGGGAAAACACAGGTGTTTGCTGAAATGGTGAACTATTCCTTTAACCACACAGGCTTCCCATCGCACTGCACTTCACTGTTTCTGAAACGGACTAAAATGACAAGAAACTGAGAAAACAGTGACGGAGAAACAAAGATTGGTCAGAACAAAGAGAATGAAAAAGAAAGAAAGAAAGAAACTAAAAAAAAAATTAAAACAAAAACTGGAAAATTCAGAAATGTGGAAAAATGGAACGAGACAGAACAAAACACCGATCAAAAGAAACAGACAAAGAAAGAGAGGAGAAAGAAAAAGAGAGTGAACACAGACAGAGTTCATGTATTTCATCATGCCATCTGCGAGGCTCTGATCAATGTCTCATTATCACTTCAACACCGACTGCTCGCTGAGACTCTCCAGCTTGTCCTCTCTCACCCTCTTCCTCCCTCCACCTCTCCTCCTCTTCCTCCTCTATCCTCCCTCTTCCTCCCTCATGGATTCCTCTCTCGCTCCTCCGCTGACACAATCCCTCCTCCTGCGCTGCAACGTCGAGGAATGCGAGCCGGCTGCAGGTCGGCGGTGGGAAACTCGGGCCTCGTCTCGGCGCACGCAGGCGAGGTTACGCGTGAACTCGGCTGAGAGCGAAATCGCTCGCAGAAACAATATGTGTGTGTGTGTTTATGTGTTCCCACCACATTCAATGTAATGCTAATCCAATTCATTTTTAATGAGGAAACTGTCAGCTCTTACCGCGAGGCGAAAGAGATAAGCGGTCTGTTGCACTCTGGGAAATCAATAGCGCACTTGTTTATTTTGCTGTTTGAATTGTTTGTGTGTTTAAAAAACAAACCGTCGGGATACGCTGCCAAGATAAGTGTTGTTTCAAAAAGCTTTAACTCCTTTGTACACAGCGTGTGAGTGTGTGTGTGTGTGCGCATCACTCCAGAGGAAGATTACCACAAGTCTAACAGCAATGTAATTAATTTACTCTGTGTCGATAGAAAAGAAAGAGAGGAGATATCGTTACAATTGACTGTTTCTGTTTTTCGGACGAGGCGTGCAGGCAGGCGGGCGGGCGATAAGGCTCGTAAAGCCGGCTCTGGGATGATCTGGAGTCAGCTCTGCATTCGAGGATAAATTGGCAGGACTGGCTTCACGCTGAGCTTCAACACGTTAGGAGACGCCAAGAAAGAAAAGTTTAGCGAGCAGAGAAAAGATTTACCTATAATGTTCTACTGTACATCTCTCCATCTCTGTCTCTTCTTCCATCTCCTCCACTGACTAAACTAATAAACCTCTGAGCAGCCATTCGTCACTGTTACAGCGACTCTAACACCGGGTTTATTAAAGGTCATTACCTTTAAGTGGATGGATATGTTACGTATGGTCTGCTCTATATTTCACCATTCTGGCTGTGAGCAGTGGCTGCTTTATTAAGTTCCACCGTCGTTACCCTGACGGTTATGTCTTATAAAGTCGTATTTTGCCATATTTCAGTGGAGCAGATGATGGCTTTTAGAAGGATTTCTCCCCTGCCTTGCTGGATACTGTCATTTTATTGTATCCCCCTGCAGTGGACAGTGATATAGCAGGAGACTTATGATGCTACTCCATCGTCTGTGTGTCAGCCAGAAGGACTCCTCAGTGATGTAAAGTTATGGCAAAGCCTGTGCTTTTAATATGCATACACACACACACAAACACACACACACACACACACACACACACACACACACACACACACACACACGCTGTAGATGTCAGGAAAAATAACGCCTTTAAAACTTTGTGATATTTAAATCTACCTGCAACTGGATTTTAATGGTCAGCTCATCCAATCATGGTTTCATCCATTTTCATTTTGTTATTCTGCTCAATTACTCATCTTTAAGGGTCAGTTCAGCCAAATTGCAAAAACACACATTTTCTCACTTAGCCATGCAGATAATTTCAGTTTTATTTGCCAAAATTTTCGGATATCTACCGCTGAGATTCCACAGATACGACAATTTGAAACCGTTTTCCACCAAAGGTCAGAACTGCCGGCAGAGAGGTCTCTGGATTAGAAGCAGGAGTTTGGCTCTGGTTTATTTGGCTTTTTTTTTTTATTGGGCATCACAAACAAAATTCAATTTATCTCCAGAACATTTGATTGTCTTAACTGCAATGTAAGGATTTGCTCCCATTTTTGACCTTCCGTTAAAAATGCTTTGCCATCACAAGGTGCCAGAGCTCCCTCTAAACCTGGCTTTTTCACTTCACATGTGCGCGTGCACGAGTGCGCGAGCGTGCGCCATAGCGCCCCCGGTATATGAAATCTTTTGCTATTTCTTTAGTTACCATTACCGGAGACAGGTATTTGAGTTGTATGATCATCAGTTGCAAAGGCTCCTGTCACGTATGTGTCATTCATCTTCCCTTAAAGTCACTATTGCTGCAGTGCTGGCTGCGGAGACAGTTTTGATGTCGTGAATTTGCTCCTTGCAGCTGAGGCAAAAGCATAAATTCTCATCCATTAGAGAATTAAATTGTAAAACCATTTTTGTGAGAGCTTTTACAGGTGCATCTCCTCATATAATAGCCTAAAGCCCTCCTGAACAGACCTGAAATACAGGGGGGGTGTTTTTCACCGGGTGGATATACAGAAAGATTCTCAGCATTGCATCAAGTCCGCAGCCCCGTTTGGTTTATTTAAAGAAAGGATTGGAAGCAATTTTTGCGGGGTGAGTGACATGCTGAAGTAGCCTCATGGCCATCCTTTATCAATACGTGAATCCGATTATAGCTGTCACAGACACAATGAGGAGACCTAACCATGAGCCAGACTGTAACAGGATGATACAGGGTGGGTTAGTTTCTTGGAATTGCATCAGAGGCTTTCTGCAACTGAATCCTAGGCCCCGCTGCATGTTTGGGTTTTCTAACCTTCAGCTCCTGCCTGCTGAAAAGAAAGTGATATGGTGTATTTCTATTCTAGATTCAGGGTTATTTGATATTAAACTGCCCTATAGGCTGTAGCCTACACAGTACTACTGTATGAGGCCTCAGAGGGACAGCCTGCTGTAAAATATTATGTCTTTTGCATGTGGGCTGCTCCAGCGACACTGGAGAATTCATGCCGATAAGCGGAGACTCACTGTAATTTCTTTTATAAAGCAGATGACCCTCTCTGGTACTGTTTGGATGTAGAATTCAGAGTAACCTGTTGTTATGTGGGGGATAGCTGCTTTATCACTTGAACGTGTGGTGACAGTGCTGTTAGGTGCCACGCTGCTGAAGCATTAAGGTTTTCTTCAGTCATGTTGGCTCAATGTTGTAGAGAAGCTGCACAGTTTGTTTATTCTGTTCATCCTATTTTGCTGTTTTATTCTCTGTTTTGGGGGGTTGTGAAAACCTTTACAATGAATCTTTAAGTTTTTGACATTATATGTGAAATATGTGAATGTGTTTTACCATTATTTGAGTACTGGTGTTTATTTGCTGAATGTTGACACATTCCCACCAGCTATTAGGCCCACTTTATACTCCATCCACTTCAAAACAGAATGATTCAAGAGAAGACGTATGACTTATTTGACCTAATCCTCGTGACTCCTGAGGGATTACAGGGTGGCCCACAATGGATCAGTACATCGCTTTCTTCTTTTGTTTCTTGCCAGAAGAGTCAACGGTTCATTTGGTGTTTCCATTGGGATTTTTTCAAAGAGTGCCTTTGAAAGAAAATAGCCTAGGCCCTTAACTAGTGACATCATCTGCTCTGCATGCATGTCGTTAAAAGCTGGGCGACATACAAGCAATTAGCAAACATCAGCTAACAGATACTGTAAGCAATGCCAACTGTATTGTTTGTATTGTGGTTTGGCTTATGGCTCAAAGAACAGAAACTCAAGTTAAATTAATCAACATGTATAACTGAAGAGATTATATGATTATCTGATTATCTGATTATAATTCAAAATATGTTTTACTACAACCAGTACTTATGTAAATAAGCCTTAAACAGCACCAGAAAACCTAAACATCCCAGTTTAGTTGTTGGGTATTATTCCTTTCATGGATAGACCTGTAAATTAATTTGGGTTGTATTTTTGTGGCATTAGAATGACAAATTCTGCCTTCAAATGGATTTATTCACATTTTTTATACTATATTTGTTGTGTTTGTTGACCTGGGTACATCCCTGGTCTGTGTGAGCGTTTATATGTAGCCGTGTCGGGTATTTCCTAGCAGGCCTGGTCTGGGGCTAGTAGCCAGAGCATCTGCCTCAGCTTCCTCAAATGCCGGTGCTCCCTGGCAGGGGCCGGGCTGAATGGCACTGTTAAAGAAAACCAGCTCCTCTGTGACCACACGCTGAAAAACCACTCGGCACAACCCTGTCCCAGCTGACGCTTTCTCATGCTTTCCATATGGGTAAAATCTTGGTAATTTCAGGGCTCTGGAGTTCTAATGAGAGGTTTTGCCCATAGTGTGTTGGTCTGTGGTGGGCGGGATCAGCGTTTCTCGGGTTTATAGTGGATTATAACTGCTCTGAGATGCCTCACTGGCCCACTGTCAGGGCGTTGGCACAGACAAACCAAGAACTCTTTTTAACTAGGCAAACTGGTTCAAACTGGTTGTGATGGGGCTCTTTGGCAGGGGGGTTACATGAGCTAGGCTATAACCTAAAGTTTACATTCAAGGCTGCAAACCAGGTCAGTTACTGTTGGTTTCAAGAGTGAAATTCAGCTACAAAGAAGGAGTGTGCTCCTTTTCTGCTTATCAGGATGTTTTACTCTTGCATCTATAGGGACACCGCAAGCAACTGCTATTGTCCTGTTTAGCATCCCATCCCCACATAGAGACAGGGTGCTCTTAGTAGCACGCTTGGTGGATTTTTAACAATGCTTTCTCCTTAACGTCAGCAGCATAGAGGCAAAGAGTGATTTACTGCTCTGTCTGCAAGGGTAATGTATGAGCAATTTGACTGCTGATTGAAACCAGGTCTCCCATTTCAGAGTCCACTGGTGGCATTATAAACCATTTACACCGATGTTTTACAGGGCACCCCTGCAATGGGGAAAGTGGAAACAGACACACGGCCTAAAAATGGCCTGCACTACCATCAGAGGCCTATTTTTAACCATTCCTTGTGTGATTTGTTGTTCTTACTTCAAAGCATGTTAGTGCTGCTGCACGAAGTCGTGAATATGGATGACATTGAAAGGTCAAATGTTAAGCGGTTTTGTTTTTCATTTAAGCAAAGGAACTGCTAGATATAGGGGGTCTGTCGGTTTGGATTATGCAGCTTTTTCTGTAAGTGGTAGAGCTTTTTTTCCTCCAGCCATTACGTGTGAATCAGAACTGTAGTCCGAATTCTGTGAAAACTGGCTCAGGCAATTTGCTGTGTCAAGACCTTGTGACATCTTTGCACTTGTTCTGTGTGTTAGAAGGTAGCCATTACGTAAATGGACCAAGCAGCCTTAATTACGTTTTTACCACCTAAGCCTTAAACAACACACAACTCATTACAGAGTCAAAATGCTGCTGAACTGCAAGAGCAGCAGACTTTTTTAGAAGAATAAGTGCAAAGACTAACGAGTGAAGGA
Organism: Heniochus monoceros; assembly: GCA_029783685.1. NCBI lineage: Eukaryota > Metazoa > Chordata > Actinopteri > Chaetodontiformes > Chaetodontidae > Heniochus > Heniochus monoceros. Next base: position 20,672,817 of record JAPZEA010000004.1, on the reverse strand, counting down.
TGTTGGGATTTGATGGCTGAACCTTTAGGATGTCAGTATTCTGTTAATGCCAGTTCTGGTGATGACTAAACATTAGCTAACAACATTAACTGCAACTGCTTCTCAGTAAAAAGCCTTCCAGCAAAGATAATTGACAGTGGCTTTATTGGGAGGCAGCTACAGGATGTGTTCAGTTACAGTCATTAGTGGTTCCATACCTTCATTTTATTAGGTTTAAAAAAAGGTTAAAGATGGTTTAAATCTGCATTCGAATATTTTCACTTTTTATTTTAGTGAACTGATTGACATTGCATGAGTTATTAAATACAGTCGGCATTAATGCTGCATGATCATTTCATATTTGCTTAATTGAATCCATTTTTTGCACACATTCATGATTTAGAAATCAGTGATAAGCAGTAGGTCAAGGTTTCAAGTCCTCAGTTTATTGCTGGCTGACAGCTTGGAAATATCACTGCTCTTTTCGCTACAGAGAGATTTTCTGATGAGAGAAACGGAACTTTTGGACAACTGTGGAATATCATACAATGTGCACTTAGCTGCCAATTGGTATGCACAACAAAGTCTGTAGTGAGATGTAGAAACTGTTGCTATTCATCTGCTGTCCCTGTGATCTCAGACAGTCCCAGATGGCTTTGCATTCTCACCACACACGCCATCTAATTATAACTTTTTACCACCAAACACATACAAGTGGATTGTTTACAGGTGTTGTAACTGTTTTATAATCTATCTGTGTTTCCCATGTAAGGATATATGCATTTGTAGTCGCCTATTTCACTTCCCTCCACTGGCATTTAAGAGTAATTATGTGGAGCATTTGGTGTAGACTGCCCACTGCAGCTGTGAATGAAAGAGTTGTTGATAAGATACAAAAAGATTTTGTGTTGACACTGCGCGTTAAATCTTTTGTGATTATTTTCAATGCCATTATTGTCAGGGATTACAGATGCTTAAATAGTTAAATACCCATAACAATGTGTTTAGCTCACAGTCAATGGCATTGCTAGCCCACCCATGTGAAAATAAATTATTGTTTTTCTCCAAACACAGTATTTACTGGTTTGTGTCTGCTTTATGTGAGTTAGGTGCTTACTCATAACATGCCTGCTGGTAGTGTGGGAAAAACCTTTTTCATCAAGGTAATACAGTAAAAGTAGGTGTCCAGCACCTGCAGGGCATGGCCTGTTACTGACCTTGCTTTTTTGTAGCTAGAAAAAATAACCTCAAGTAGTAGTCAGTTAAATTAATTGTTATTAATTAACTGCTACTAATTAATTAATAGCCAATCAATGAACACATTAGGCAGTTAATTAATTGATTAATTATTAAGCAAAAATACCAACTACTTGCTGCTTCCAACTTCTAAAATGTGAGGATTTACTGCTTTGAGTTCTGAGTTAGATATCAGTTGAATATTTCTGGGTTTGTCGTTTGGACAAAACAAGCTCTCAGAACTTGTGATAGATAACCAAAGGCAAGGATTGGCAATATTAATTTATCGGTCTTGCCATGAGGACGTTTATAAATGATACACATGGTCTGTGTAGACTGATGATATCACGTGTTCTTGGGTGAAAACAATACATTGTAGCATTTAGTATCACTCAGTGCAGTGTGCTTGATCTTATACATGTGATGAATCACACAATTGACCATGCGATGTACTCAATATCTGTCAAACAATGCAGTGGTGTGGTTGTTCAGCTGAAGTGATGCCTGCTGTTTTGACATCACATGTAGTTGTTTTTGTTGTATTGTAAAGGGCCGCTTTGGTTTGGTTTAATCCTGCTGAGAAACCTCTTGAAACAGGAACGTTAGCGAGTAAGTAAAACAATCCGGCTGTGAAATAATGAGACGATCGCTGACTAGATATGAAAGAAGAGATGAATAGATAACAAAATTACCTGAAATATTTATAACCTCTGTCTCTTTCATCACTGCTTTCCTCATAAGCCATTAAAGGGCCCTTTTGGGACCTCTTAATTGAGTTCCTTTTTGGAACAGAGTATGAAAGACTTCTTTTTATTCCCCCCACCTCTTTTCATCTGAACAATGGGCTGATTAAAACATGGAGAATGGAAGTTCTAGTGGGAAAGTTCATTGCAATCAGGGGTGCAACTTGAGTGATTGACTCAGTCTTCTGTAAGTCATTAAGTAGACGCAGTTACTGAGCCTGGACGGACTGACAACCGCAGCTTTATACATACCATCAAGTCTTTAGCAAGCCTGTGGAAACCATTGAGGACACATATTTAGGTCATGTATTTTTTCTAGGGATTGTGGGTTTTAACAGCCGATGGAGAGTTCACATTCTATGCTGAAAAATGTACACATGGTGGGTAATTTGTATGCTGATTCCAGTATTTTAACAATCTGTATTTTTTTTTTTTTTTTTGGCTAACAAAACTAAAGGCTTTTACACCTGCTTGCATGTAGAACACATATAGACATAAAACATAGAAACCTTAATCCAGTCTCTTCAAAAATATGTTTACTAAGTTACCATATTTGCAATAGCTAAATGCATTTTGTTTAAATTATGTTCACATATCAACAAAATCAACTAAAATATTAATTCAGAATTTTAACTGTAAAAATCGACCTCAATAGTACAAAAACAACTTGGTCCTCTACAACCAGCTAATCTTGTGAATCTGCCCTGTCCTGTAGAGAGTCCCTGTGTTGTGTAAAGTTGTGTTTTAAGCAAATTTCCACAAACTGACTGATTTACCTGAGGCCAATTAGTATACCAGTAGAAGTCTACTAGTTGGTTTCTGGCTGTCTAATGAAGCTGCCATCAGTGCTCTGTGATCACGTTTATCTGATGGGAACCTGGAGGCAACATGGGCCCAGTGTCCCTTGTCTTTATTGAATGTAGGGCTGCGCTTTCCTTTGGTCGGTTTATACCAAATATCCAAGCTTAATTATGAGGTTTGACATATTTTTTTCCACCTCTGTTTTTAGATATTATAATATTCAAATGAGGAAGTGATTCCCAAGGGACTATGTTTTGTTTGCTTTTGTTTTTTTTTTGTTTTTTTTTTGTTTTTTTTGCCATTTGACCTGTGAATTTACATCACATCTCCACTAAGAAGGTCACAGAAACACCTGGCTCGACTTTTTTTTTTTCCACAGACCTCCACATAATTCATTTACCTATGACTGATGAAGGAGCGGCAACTTCACTTGCCTTTTTTAAAAGTGGAAATGAAGAGCTGGAGCATTGGAGGCAATAGTTTGACTGATTAATCGCTGCTCACTCTGCCATCTACAAATGCCGAGCAGATGGTCTGGCATCGCTAAAATTAAACTGCTAACAAATATGCAGGTAGCGTTGTGGATGTGACCTCGGTGGCAGCCGCTGTGTTGTTGTCGAGCTCCTCTATTGTTCTGTTGCCTCTGAGTTAGGAGAGATGGCCGCTGCATTGTAGTGAAGTGCGAAAGCATTGTGTGACAAGTGTGCACCTGCGTGTGTGTAGGAGAGAGGGAGGGAGTAGCTTGTGGCTTTCCTGAGGTGAGAGATCAGGATTATTTCATCCCACTTTGATGAGATTTGAAAACAATGTGTGGGGATGTGATTTATTACATGAATAGAGGAAAAACAAACTAATTTATATTCCTGGTGGACAGTAAAGACACCTTTTTGAAAACATGCATTTCTCTTTCTGTGCAGCATATGGGAATAGCAAAAGTGCTGTCATCACAACACTCTGGCGTTTCTATGTAAACCATAACAAAGGCACTGAGTGATGCTCTGTTGTCTGGAACATCAGCAAAAGCATCCATCCATCCAAGTGGATGTGTCTGAGGACAATTCCACAGTGGATTTCCTGCGCAGGAGAGTGTATGGGTGATACAACAAAATGAGAGGCCCAACTCTCCATAGATCTCATTAGGCCGGTCATAACATTGCAACAATAGTGGAAGGCATATTCATCTGACTCCTGTTTTTTCCCCCCAGCACACTCCCAAAGCCTTAACATCAGCTCTTTCGCACTATCACAGGCTCTGGGTTAAGGGTAGAGACAGGACACGGCTGACTGTGGTTGTCTGCTGACATGTTTGCTGATTGAGTATTCCACAAGAGTCTGTCATCATTAGGCTGCTTTACTTTGTCGCTTATTACGGGGTGTCTGTTTGTTTGGTTGAGATTCAGGCAGAATGGTGGGAAAATCTGTTTTTCTGCACATGGACATTTGGAAGAAAATATAAAGGATCTCAAGGGTGTTGAATACTCGCATGCTTGTTTTGGACTTGAAGAAGAGAATGGAGTAACCTTGTGAGGTTTAGATGTTTTCAACCTGATGGCATGGATTCATGCATGAGTTAGTTACTTATTTAATTTTTTTCATAAAACACTGGAGGCAAATCTATGATCATGAACAAGCTGATAATTGTTAAACACTGGGTTTTAACCTTGACCAGAACTGGAACCTTTACACCCGATGGCAAAAGTTCATCATCAAGACCAGCCTTTTTTAACATCAAACAAATTATTAACCAAGGCGAGTTAGTGCTGGTTATTGCATGGGAGTGCAAATTCAAGACAGCGAAAAATATGATATTTGTATATCTGTTTGCAGGCACTCATATCACTCCACTGTGTATTCTCCATATTAATGAACCTTTCTATCACACTAAAACAGATTATCACAGCTCTGCATTTATTACAAACACTGGTGTAAAGGCAGAATAATGGCAGAGTAATTATGAGCTGTGAATTGAAATATAGATTCACATCCTCACTATGTGAAATTGTCAACAACAATATGTGCTGTCTGTTGGGAATAGATATGTGTTTCTTTGTCTGCTGTGCATCTTCTTATGTCTCAATTACTTCCTTTTTTTTAATCATAACTTCATGTGGAAATTAACAAAACGGAAAGTAAAAGCATTTTTTTTAATCCACTCTTTCCCTTTGTCAGTCTTAAGTGCCTTGATCTGATGTAAAATCAAGACATCAGGGAGCTCATTGGCTTGTGGTGTGATAAAAAACAAATAAATAAACTGACTGTGTTTAAACAAGAGTTAACACAACATGTTCCCCATCTCATGTCAAATATCTTAAATAGAATAAAAGAATAAAAAGGGCAATGCAACAGAGACATAGTTATAGTGCAGAGACTTGAGGTCGTAGTGGAAATGAGTTGACGAGCTTTTTGGGTGGTATTATAAAAAACAGCGTATGTGTTAACACAATTAGAATGTGTTGACTTTAGAGCAGACATGTGTGAGAAGAGTTATTTAAGTACGGTGGTGTTCAGAGCATGAAGATGTGTTTAGAGGTAATTACAGTTCATCCTGTGGAGGAAATATCAATATCTGATTTAATGCAAATACATCCAGTTGTTGCTGAGGTATTTTGGTCTGAACTGAAGTGGTGCACTGACTAACTGATAATGTCATTGCCATTTTACTTCTGATTTATGAAGCCCAAATTAATGAAATCAAAGTAGGGGTTTTTTGTTTGTTTGTTTTTTTCTTTACCTGAAAAAAAATAAATAAACAAAGCAAGTCACCTGCCAAACCGTAGCTGATACTTTAACTAATCTACAATCCCACTAATTCACATCTTGTCAGCTTCTTACTTTTAACCACAGTAAAATGGACAAGTGAGGGCTCATTCTGCTGCCATCTGAATGAGGATCTCAATTAAATGCTGACACTGCAAAAATGGAGTTATTAGCATCTGTTGTAAAGATGATCTAAATTAATAAGGAAACAGTGTAGATAACAAGCAAGAAAAAGAAAAGCTCTTGGTGCAGACATCTCCCTTCCGTAACACCACACCGGACTAAATGTTCAGAGATTCTCAGGAGGTTAGCTACCTCTCCCAGAACCAGCAATCTCATAAAAAAAGAGAGACTTGCATGACTCACTGCATCTCTTTGGCTTCTCCCATTCTCCCACACTGCCCAGAGACACTCTTCTTCTTTCAGCATTCAAAAACAGACCAGTGAACCTTGAACTCACGAGCTAGCAGCCCCATGGCCCCCACTGACTCCACCTTTGCTCCTCTGCTCCTGTCAGGGGCTCTATGACCTGCTGTGCATCGGAGATGATGGCCTTGAGGAGCTATCGTACTGAAGAGCATAACCAGGCTCCAAGCAGCACCTAATGGATGTGAGCTGGCCCAGGGCTCGGCTGAATGAATACACACTCGTGCAATCACAGCGCCTTGAGTCTTGGTATGGACTGTTCATGTGGTGGCACGGTAATCTGGAGGCCAATTGGCCTTTGCTTCCTCTCCTGTCTTGTAAGTACACTATGTATCTGAAAAGGTCATGAGAGAAATAGCCTGAGCTCGGGTTTCTGTTTTTCTCTTGTGGTAGGTGTAAGGCTTGGGTAATGTGGACAATTTTCTGTCATACCTTGACTTAAAGGGAAAGGCAGTTTCAAAG
>JAPZEA010000004.1:20328033-20338705 GCA_029783685.1 Heniochus monoceros | reverse complement strand
ATGGGCTGCCTATTTACCTTTGAGCAACACACACTACGTCTGCAGCTCATCACTTTTACCAGGACTCTGGATCAGAAGCTCATTAGCACCGCCGGCACTAATCTGCAGTTTAATGAGTCCTCTGTAAGTGACAGTTATAGTGATTGTCTTTCCTGATGCAACTTAAACAAGGGTGGATTCGCTGCCATTCACCACCATTTCAGCATGTCTTATTTACTATGAGTGTGTGAGGTTCCTCTGAGGCTCACTGGGTAATATATGTGACTCATCTTCGTATAAAACAAACAGTGTTGCGTTCAACAGCTGAAACACCTGCAGAGCTCCTGACTAAACCAGCTAATCACTGACTCTGAGAACTGTTTGACAAAGGATTAGCGTTGTTATACTTATGCAAATACAGAAAAAGGATATAAGATCACACTTTGGCTGACTGGACGCAAACATCCCGCAGGCTCAGTGGTTTTATTCTTGCTCAATTTAACACTTGCTTCATTTCATGCGTTTAAGCTCGCCTTTCACAATCATCAGCTATATGTACTACATTAATCCCTTCCAACCACTCTTGGAGAAAAACACCTCAACCTTTTTTGTTGTTGTTTTTAACACTTGAATGTTAATGAATTTTACAAAATATCTCATGATCACATTTCAGACTAATTTAAATCAAGCAAAGAGTTTCTTTCTTCTGCTTTCGGTAACCGTGTGTACTCAACAGAAAGGGGAAGACGATAAACATATAGACAATACACTGCCCATCCCAGCCACATGCACACAAAATCAAAGCAATGACAGTGGTGCTGCCTCTAGGCGTGTCCCTGTTTGCATTTCGGCTGTGGTCACAGCCATCCCACTGCAGATTTTCTCAGGGTTGCTGCTGTCTCCTCTGTTCACCTCACTTGTCCATTGGAGGCCCCACCCTGCCTTCCCCTCACCTGTGGCAACTATAAAGGAGACTGGGACAAAGACGCTTCTGGATTGTGCTCAGCTGGTGGAGGAGCAGCTCACAAAGAGGAAGGAGTACGTGCACACCTGACAGGTGAGGATGACATCCACGGCAGGTCGACTGGCCCATCAGCAGAAGAGGCAACAAGGCATTGGCACCAACCAGCATGCAGTGAAGTTCTCGAAGCAGGATTATGAGAGTCTGCGCCAACAGTGTCTGAAGAGTGGACGTTTGTTTGAGGACAACTGCTTCCCAGCTGAGCGCAAATCACTGGGCTACAATGAGCTGGGACCGTACTAGCCCAAGACCAGGGACGTTGTCTGGAAGAGGCCAACGGTAAGAAACCACTGAGGAGAAACACAGCAATGAGAACAATAACATGACACTGTTTGTTCTGTAATGTTACACTGCGGTTGGTGAGCTTAGCAGTGACTTGTCAGCGAGTACTGGGGGTTTATTTTTTATTCGACTACAACTATTTAATCTTTTCAAGCTAAGACTAGAGGAAGCAAAAGTGAAGACAACATATTCTTATAAAGTAGCTTTAACTAGTTACACCTGTTATATTGAGAACACTGTGTGCTTCGAGTCTGTTCTTGGATGATGCTGGAACTGGAAATGCTTTGCATTAATAAGGGGTTTGAGGGATAGAGTTTAATTTATACTGCAGGTTTTACTGGTCTGAAGAGGAATGTCAAGAATATACACTACAAAAAGTGTCAGATTATTGTGACCTACATGAACATGAAACTAAGATTTCCTCAAAAAAATAACAACAACTGCAGCAATAATACGTCATGATGACAAGTCAGATTTCTTCAACTTTTCTTTTTTGAGTCAGAAATGTGTTGCAACAATGGCTGCTTGCTCACAACCGCTGGAAGAAAATACTAATAGTTAAGTATTTGATTGTGTCGTGAAATAATAAATAATGACGCAGAACAGCACTACCATTATTTTTATCTCTCTCTTTTTTTTTTATTGCAATTTCTTGAAATGCTTATCGCCAAGGAACATTTTTCTTCCATTTTAATGGAGCACTGGCCAGAAAGTAAGTTTTGAGAGCCAGAACTCTCTGAGGCTGGCAAATTAATCTGAGTCACCGGGATTGGTTGACAACTCTATCGAAGCCTAAAATATAAAATGCAGTATGGCCATTTTGTGCTTTGTGGAAAGTAAAATCTTAGTCATAGGCTCTTTAACCTCTGCATGAGTAATTCTCAAATGTTTTAGACATGAGTGTGGTTAGCATAATAAGAGTATTTTGGGTTGTCCCTCCTATAACAGATACTGTACATGTTCTGATCAGCGCTATAACAACGAAGGAAGGCGAGGCCATTGTTATTTTTGAAAGAAATGACAACAGAGCATGCACAAGTCACTTTTTCTCTTTTTTCAGTGACTAAAAGTAAAAACACAAGTGTCTTCCTGTACTTTAACCCCTTGAAGGAAAACCCTGGTGATGAAGTTACTTGACAGCAGAGGTAAAGAGTTCAAGAACAGTTTATTTCGGTGTACTTGTTAATGAGTAAAATTCGATTTCCACTCCTCCGTGGTGAATGTGATTCAGAGAATTCGTAAGATATTACATACACGGCAAGTCTGCTGCCAACGCTTGTTGCAGAGCGTTCTATGCCGTATTTACAAAATATATGAACAGTGCATCGAACAAAAGAGAAAGAGTAAGAGTCATTCTGCTCATTGGTATCACTGATAGCAAGAAGAACAAGACTGCACATGGTTTGTGCTATTATTCATTACTCATCATAAGTCAATCAAAGAGGTATTTTAATGTGAAACGGGACAAAGAATAAGAAGGGATAATTACTGCTGCCGCTTCGTGCTGCGACTTGTCTGTCTAACGTCTTGCTGTCCATCACATCTTCTGAGGGCCAACGTGTATTCACGGCTCTGCTCACTTTACAACTCATTGTTGGAGTTTGGATCAGGCATGATGAGAGTGAGTTAGGTAATTAGCACATGTTTCATCTGTGGAGTTCATGTGACTCGCAGGGCTGCAGTCAGTCTGCACGTCGCTTTTGTTTCCCGAGCCGCACGATCACCCAAAGTGAACTGTTTGCAGAAGTCAAGGCCTTATCTCGGGTTTAGAGTAACTAGAACATTTGCTATAGAAGTTATTGAATCTGGTGATGTGCCAGTTTTTAATCTAATCTACAGCAGGAGAAAATTAAGTCCATGCCAAGGAGCTGTAGCTATAACGCAGCAGAGAAATGATCCTCCGGGCTCCTCCAGTGGTTTATCTTATCTACCAGCAGGTATCCGATTGTCAGAGAAAATTTCTGGAAAAGACTCAAGTTATGTTTTCTAAGTTTTATCTCCACCAAAATAAATTTTAGCATATATTGCTGACTGACTGGACAAGTTTTCTATCTCCTCTAAAATTATTTATATTCATTGTGGAGGAAGAAAAATTCAGCAGTTTGTTGCTTAATGCTTCTAATGTGCCAAGGTAATGAGAAATAGAGTCCAAAGTAATATTATTCTGTCAGCCAGGTCACATAAGTCACCTATTAAAAAATACAGAACGAAAAAGAGAAAGAAACAAGCTTGATCCCCTCATCTCAGCCAGATTCTGTTATCTCGGGTGAATGGAGTTTGATGGGGGGGGCAACAAACGGCACACCCACGGTTGCGGTCATGATGACTCATACCCAAAAATCAAGCTGCCGGCGCTACAGTATGCATTTTCATGCTCATATCTCCTCACATGGTTAATTGTACACAGGCATCCACAATACCAGAGATACAAACCAGTTTCTAAATGATTTGCTGCCTATTGTCTTAACAGTCACATTGTTGAGCTGTTTTTACCAACCTTTTAGTGGCATCTAGCTGTGCAGATAAAACTCTTCACAGTGTCATATGTATTTTTTATTTTATTTATTTTTTTTTTAATTCAGTGAGCAGCACAAACAAATGCACTTCCATGGTGGTGGTCAAGTGTCAAAGCAAATAGCTGAAAACCTTACCACAAGCAACCCATCACCTTGAAATTATGTCTATATACTGCTAATTTTCAACTGCAAAGATATTTTGAATTATTGCATCTGCCAGGTCACAAAATGCTGAGAGTGGATGAATCAGCAAAAGTTTCACTGGCAATTCATTCCATTTATTTTCCCTACAAAATCAGCTTTTGCAATGCAGTGTCCACTCGTAGGAACTAAAGCATGCTAACACTTTTTTTAAGTCGAGTTCAGGAACTCGCAGCACTTGATTAACATTAGTGAAAGATCGTGGCCTTTGTTGAATATGAAGCAGCATTTTATTAACATTTAACCAAAGGCACAATCTTAACCTTAACCAAGTGCGTCACTCCATCACACACCCAGAAAAAGTGACACAGAGGTCAATTTTAGACAGATAAAACCAAAACTAATACCAAGAAGAACACATTAGAAAACATCTGTGAGAAATGACCGTTTAACAACCATTTTACATACTTGTTCTAAATTTGATGAGGAAGGTTTTATTGATTACTATCGAGTCCTTGCTGCTTCATTTGACACCAGTTTTCTCTCTGGACTGTTGATTCCTTCATGCAACCTGAGATCTTCAGGCAGAAATGTCCTGACTTTTCATCTTTCAAGGTTAAAGACCAAAGGTGACCCGCCTTTTGGCTTCGGAAAGACCTGCCTGAGGAGCTCCAGCTGGAGAACACTAGCACTCATACAGCATCATAAAGCTTTTCTACTACATTTTGCCTTTAACTTTCTGTATCTGGGCTTGTTTTATAAGATTCTTTACATCCTGATTATGCAGCTTGAGTGAAACAGTTTGAATGTTCAGTTAATCACAGCTAATCAAAGAAGACTGCTGCTGGATGAGTCAAGTTGAAGCAAGCTCTTCCACAGTTTGAGTTGAGCAGGATATTAATCAGCCACCGACAAGAAATCTCTTTTGAAATACAGAGGGAGAAGAGAGTCACTCATTGTGTTTTCCCAGTTTATGTACAATAAAGTTTACACAGTCACAGGGTTTACCTGAATAAATGATCCAACCTAACAAGATTAATTATGATTGCTGGCGTTTTTTTTAAATCAAAATTCCTACCTGAAAACACTTTTGTTTCACGTTGCCTGAATGTTTTTCTAACAATACAAATGAGATTTACTTCTATTGTCATTCTTAATTAGTTTGGAGACAGAGGGACCTCAGGGCTACAGCTTCGTTACCTGCACTTAGTGTTTGGTGTTGATGGGAGAAGGGGGGAGGTGGGCTACTTTACCCGAGATGCTATCAGTTGACGAAGTATTTACCTCCACTGGTGTTTTCTGTAATTAAAGAGTTCGCCTTTACCAAATGCTGTGACCACTAATCATTTCAATAGCACTTGTCTTCCAGTGGCCTTTCATGGTCTGGTGGGTTTCTTTTAGCTTAGAAAATACACATAAAATGCACAGTAACTCTGACAGTCATTAGAATATGAAAATTTCCTTTCAGATCATCCCTCTGCCGCTAATTACAAGATGAATCTGTCGTCTTACTCTAATGTGTTTTGAATAATGTCGCATCTTTGAAATATGACACCTCTGCACAAGATCTGCAGCCTACAGGAGCGCCATGCCTAAAGGAAACCGCTGAGAAGCCTTGACTGTGTTAAGACGGACAGCTTATCTACAACACATCTCCAGGGCTGCTTAAAAAGTCTGCAATTATAGGTTGTCACAAAGAAACAGATGATGAGTTAAGCCGGGCTGCTAGAACAGCACGGGCTTATTTTAAAAGTTTCTATTTACATCAAACGTTGTTCGAGCTCTTCATCCCTGTCAGTCCATAATTTAAGATTCATGTGAGGCTTTAAATTTTGCTCTTTGAGGCTTGATTTACAAGTTAGTGCATTTTAATAGTGCAGAACGGTAGAGCTTTGGCATTAAGCTCCCTTTCTTCTCATGTTGTGAACAGAAAACAATCAGAAAAACTTCTTTGTTATCACAAGGCAAAGGATTTTTGTTCTTGCGGTTTTTGGGTACTTTGCTCTGAAACTTCCTTCAAATACGGCAAAATACCCAAATACAGAATGTTGATGCTGAATCAGTAACTACAAAACACATATGTTTACACACTACAACTGGATTCATGGATCAATAACTATATTTAGGTAAACTCAATGTCAAAATTACATTTCATACTACTTAAACACAAGTAATGGAACTTTGTTATGAATTTGTTGCACAATATTTTATTGGAATATCATTCAGTATCATTATTGGACTACTTTTTCTATTGTCAGCTTGGATTAGCAACATGATAACCTCCAAGAAGCTGGTCATTGAGAAGCTTATAATATCAAGAAACATGACCTCTGTCATGCTGGGGACAATAATATCTGGGACAGCGATGAATTTTGTATTTTGCAACGTGATATTGCCACAGCAGGCCATGTGATGTCATTTCCTCCGGGTGTTCAATTTGGCAGGGTTGTGGGAGATTAAAGGTCCTTCCGATGTGCTTCCTCTCCCTCTGAAGAAGCACCCGTGCTCCCCTTCTAATTTGCCTCCTCCTGCCATTTGCTTTGTGCACAGATTGAAGCCTTTGAAGTGGTGAAGCTCTCTCGCATATAATGTAAACATGTGCGTTAGTGTGTGTGTGTGTGTGTGTGTGTGTGTGTGTGTGTGTGTGTGCGTGCATGCTCCGGTGTTGCGCACCAGCACTGGTGTGATAATACAAAATATAAGAGATCAACAAAAGGTAGGTTTCCTGCCGTCCTCATTCCCATGTAACACAATGCAGGTGAACAATGGAAGCAGGCTCGGTCACCGTCATTATCCAGCGAGATTCACTGTGAGCTTCAGTTACACGAGTCCACACATCCCTCCTGTGACTCCACTGAAGAGGCAACCTCGGCTTTATCTGCATTACCTTCAGTATAAGGTTGCATATGAAGGGTTGAGTTTCCGAACGCTGCCGTATACTGTATATGTTTTTTCTGGACATTTGGGAATACGACAGCCTATTTTGAAAAATACCAGATTACTTTGAGGAGGCTTTTATTTCTTAACTAGCCTTAGAAATAGTGGTCCCCTTTGTAACTAAATAAATAGTGAGACTGATGTTACAACAGTCCTAGCACTGAGATCAGTAGATCCAATAGTGCAATCAGTGAATATCACTCTCAGACTTTTCAATAAAAATGAATAATTTCCAAAATTAGCCCCCCAGTTTCTTCTCTTCCTCCTCAAACTCGTCCTTGTGGCATCATCTTGCGTGCTGAGAGAGAGAGAGGCTGTCAGCAGGCGCTCGGCCGGTCCAGTCTGCTGACAGACGCTAAAACGCCGCCTGATCTGATAGCAGCCGAGTCTTTGATTAGCTGAGCGAAACAATGGCTGCGCAAACAGAGAAATCATAACACGGAGCCACAGGGAGACAGAGCAGATATTGATATGAAGGTTTAATTACGGCATCCTGCAGGAACAACGTGGAGTCCAAACACAAATGTGGTGCATTCCTTTATCCTGCATGTGCAGCTGAGTGAATGTGGGGTTACTGTGTCTGAATGTTTCAGTGAAGCGTGTGTTTGGGATTTCTAGTGTGTGTTTCTTTGAATATTAACCCCACACGGTTGTAATAATACAGAATACAATATGTCTTCATATGAGAAGTTTATTTGAAGTAAACTATCTTACTGCTGTACCTTGATACACATTTAAGGGTATTCTTATATCTGCCTACAGCTACAATCTAGTGTTATAAACCATTTATTAAATGTTTATATATGCTTATAAAGGCTAAATATGATATCTCACATCAATACTATCTACTGTAAGAATCTAGGCTGTGTAGTGTGCCTGTGCACCAGATTTTGCACCTTATTTTCAGATATTTTCTCAAGGAGAAATTATTTAGAAAGATGTAAAAACATTGCACGTCAGCCAGCTAACTATCCAGTTAAGAATTTAAGAGATTAAAGACTTAAAACTGTTTTTGTGTTTACAGTATTTTGCAGAATTAATACATTTTAAGTACGCTATTGGACGCTTCAATTATGTTGCAAGTCAACAAGTTGCTGTAGTATTGGAGGTGGAAATACTGAATGAAATCTTCTTTTCCAGCAGCTTTTGTCTGTGATTGAGTCTTAAAACAAGAAAAAAAACCATGAGGTTTTGTAGGGATCTCACCTGTTTTCCCCACAGTCAAAGAAAGGCCACTAACAGCACCATTATTTATGCTATAGTATAGTATGCATGCAAGTTATTATCGCAGTTTTCATGTGTTTTTTTATATTTTCCATGTGTGCTGTTGAAGTTCCACTGACATATTCCCATTGTATTCGGTCGCTATTTGAGACTGTTGTTAATCCACCACACAGCAGCAGTTCCTCCACATTCTTCTGTCCTGTTGGGGTATTTTGATGCCCTGATTGACTCTCAGGTGGCTCCATTCAGCAGGTCAACAAGACCTCACAGGAGCCGCTGGCAGCCCGGTGCCCACACAGCCAATTCTCCAGCACTCAGCAAGACAATATTACAAGAGGCTCCTCACAATGAGAGCGGCCCCTCACAATGCAGGGTTCCCATTAACAATGAGGGGGGACTAAAGAAGCAGTCAATGCAGGTCTCCCGATGAGGCAGACTAGGGCTGTGCAGACGTCTGGGCTGGGGATTTAACCAGAGGCCTCAGGCCATCATACCTGACTGCAGGCAACCTGAGACACTGAGTGGAAGGATGTGGAGGGGTGGAGGGATGAATGAATTCAAAAAAATCTACTAAAATCTCTTTATTAAAGTCAAACAGACCGTTTTAAAGAGATATTGGTGATTTACTTCCTGTTTCTGGGTACATATTGTTTCGTACGTCTGGTTAAACATACAAATGTCTCATCACATCCAGATGTTCACAGCAGCTACGACAGTCAGCAGAATATCTTGATCATGTTTGACATCAGTCCTTGAGGCTGCTGAGGGGGGAGTGGAGTGGGATGATTTTTACCTGGAGCAACTTTTCAGTGTACACCTACAGACAATGCTCAATCCCACAGCCATACCCTGCGAGTCAAGAGGCCACAACCAAGCCAGGGCCTCAGTTTGAGAAGACTGTTATTAACATTTCTCAAGTCAAATCTAAATCCATCACAGTCTTTTAATATTGATTATATACCAATACTGATTCCCTTCATACATGCATTTTTACAAACAGTACAGTACAGTACAGCTGCACGGTGCATCCTTGTATTTTAATGTTTGTATGACTGTATTCCAGTATATAACTAAACTAACTAAACTAAAGCGGCAGCAGATGGTGCAGGCTGTCAAACATGCACACAATAAGTGAATATAGCACAAAGCTCAGGAAATGCAGTGAACTATGGTAGCTGGTGATATTTAATAGGGTAAGAGTATCTGAGGGTGGACTTTTGTCTTTATGATGCAGGTATGTCTATTCTGAATATTCAGGTTCATATCTTTACTGCAAATTTCTCCAGTGGGTCATTAATAAAGGATTATCTTATCTTTATTGACTGTAATTGGAGTATGGAGTAATAACATACGGTAAGCTGTAGTTGATAAAACAAGTGGCACCCAGCAACGCTCATTCCTGCGACAAAATCTGCGAGAAGGCATCTTATACTCAAACTTTATGTGATATTAGTCTCTTTACTTCATTCCTGTAGTAGCTGAGTGTCTGTGACTTTTATTTTGAAATTCAGAGACACATCCAGTGACGCCATGCAGACAGGTACTACTGTGCGTGTGACAGGTGTTGCACTCTTTGAGGTCTTCTGATGAGTATGGATTAAAGGTAAAAGCGTATCCTGGCGAATGTAAAGGGCACGTAGCTGTCGATACAAGAAAAAACGTAACTTTAAGTTGCTCCACTTTCGTAACGTCCCAGCTTTCAAGCACGCTGCCATATTTGCGCTGTTGGTCACGAGAGCTAGTTACCTCTTGAGGACATGCGTGCCACTGCAGACAGACGCATAACCTTCAGTCCAGGAGCTCGTCTCCTTCTCCACAGCGGCTGCTCCAGGTGGCTGAAAGGCGGAGAGATGACACACCGGACACACGGTGCTGAGTTCACCGCTGCCAAACTCGACATGGTCCGGGTGTTAGCTGAAACTAAACTGCTAACTCTGTTTTGACTAAAACAAACGTCATGCCACTTCTCTGTGTGGGTGACTCCAAAAACTTTAAATCGCGAGCGACACTGTTTAAGCACCATCGTTGAAGCTGGTGTTCCACCGGCAGCCGCACTTCCGTCTACGACAACCCCGAGACTGTCGCTGTCTCTACCGCGCCTGCATCCTAACTTTTCCCCTCGTCTTTGCCGTCCTGCCGTCAAGGTAGACACAACGAGAGGCAGAGATTGAAAGTCGTAACTTCCGGTCTTACCCTTCAAAATAAAGGAGAAATGCTTCTTACACCGTTGTATTGTTGTGGCAACAGATATCACATTGGCGGGGAGATGGGAGATTGGCTGTTTTTGTTTTTTTTAATTAGATAAGAGAGCAGATGTTGCAATGATAATTCTCATTCACCACACAACACAGGGTTAGGCCCACCATTCATTTATTCTGATGCACAAAAAAAAATAGATTTGACTTTTTATTACATGTAGTACCTCGAATGCATGAGTTGTGTATGTATGTGTGTTTGTGTGTGTGTGTGTGTGTGTGTGTGTGTGTGTGTGTGTGTGTGTCAGTGTGTATGGGGGTGTCTGTGAGTGTGAGTGTGTGTGTGAGTGTTTGTGTATGTGTGTGTGTGTGTGAGT
>JAPZEA010000004.1:20202556-20213786 GCA_029783685.1 Heniochus monoceros | reverse complement strand
CTGACATTATGAGGACATCTCACCTGTACTGATTATATCGTCAGGTAAATAATCACCACAGAATCTGTAAACAGACAGGTGTTCACATTAAACCTCCACACCTCATTCTCTTTAGTTCAAACATATGCAGAGGGCAGGAAAAGGAATATCAGTTCTCACTAAATTTCCACCTCTTGGATGTCCAACACAGCTTAAGCTTGGTCCTGTCAGTGACCTAGTCTGACAACTGAGCACTAATGGATGAGTGTCAGCATGCAGGAAACGTAGCAGAAAAAGCACAGGTGAAACAAGTTTCATCAACAATGGCTCAGTGCTGGCTACTGTGAAGAAGTCTATTGCAATGAGGCTGAAGTGACCTTCGTAAGTGGTAACAGTGCGAAGCATATGCATTGTTGCTATGGATACCAGAGTTTAATATACGGTCCTCTAGCCGCTTCGTTAATCTGTGATTTCAGACCAATTTCCATGAACGTTCAAGGAAATAAGTATGTAATTTGGTACTATTACAGGGAAAACTGACGCAGCGTTCAATAAGCCTTTCTCACAGCAGACTGTTTGACTTATGTAGACTCACCATAGCAGGGAGTTGTTACTAATAACATTAACATTAGCTCTTGATATCAACTCATTCTTGTAAGCCTCTCCTCTTGAAATCACTCTCTGACTCTGAATGTTTTAGATCTGTTGAAATATTATCCAGTAATATGATGTGGCTCACACATTTTTGAGGAGGCTTTCATTACGTTCTATTGATTATTGAACAATATATTATATATTGTATTATGCCTCTTTAAGATCTTTTTTTTTTATTATTTCAAAACGTATTAATCAAATCTATTTTTGCAGCTATCAAATTCTTGACCATGTATCTTGAATGTCTTATTGTATATGTTGATATATTTTCTTATTTGTATGGGGCGGCTGTGGCTCAGGAGGTAGAGCGGATGTCCTCATATCAGAGGTTCGGTGGTTCCTCAGGCAAGATACTGAACCCCAAATTGATGCTGTGCCCTCGGTGTGCGAGTGTGTGTGAATGGTTAAAAAGCTTGTGATGAGCAGGTGGCCTAGCCATCGTATGAATGTGTGTGAATGGGTGAATGCAGACTTGTGTTGTAAAAGCACTTTGAGTGGTCATCAGACTAGAAAAGCGCTATATACATACAGTCCATTTACCATTTCTTTGATCAGTTCAGTGTCATTATATATATAATCAATTTCATACCTATATGAACTGTTTCAGTTCTACCAGGGCTACCAGTTTGGACACTTCCTACTTTTTCCCGCAGTAATCCTCACCTCCCAGCAAAGCCTGAGACATCATCGTAGCTGTCGTACACGTCCAAGTAATCTGCTAGACATGCTGTGTCATCATCCACATCAAACTCCAAGAAGTGGAGGCGGATCCTCTGGCCCAGGCGCACACGGATGTGCCAATAGCAGATCTGTTCATCCTGATACTCCTCAGGGAAGCCAGGAGATTGAATGATCCTCTGCTGATCTGTCAGAACTCCACCGCACTCCTTGGCTGTAAGACACAGGAGTGACATGTTGTGATTGGTCCTGTCACATACACGTTTAAATGTGGAGGGATGTCAGAGTGATGGGTCGCCACAGTGCAGCACCCTGCACAGTTAGGGGTCAGGTGCCTCGCTCAAGGGCACCTCGGCACTCTCCAGCTACCTGACCACCTCCCATCTACGTATCAACTAGTCCACGCTGGACTGGAACAGGTCACCCTGTGGTCCCCAAGCCAAGGCCTTATGCACTGAGCTACTGTGGCCCCAGACGCTACTGTAGTCTCACAAAACAATTAAAACATTCACATAAAGCACAATAACATGGCATAAAGGAGAGAGTGCAAAACATCTTTTGAATGTGACATCTGAATGCTTGGTATGAAAGCAACGTTTGCAAATGAAGTTTGTCTTGTCAATTGTGACAACATGTCCCCAGCGTTCCATTTCTAATTCTGTCGAATGGTTGTAGGCATTATATCTGAAATGTGAAAATTAGAAGACACTGCTGCACCACATCTGAACAGTGAGCAAAGCAGTGTTAGGATATGCAGCTACATGTTTTTCTGTGTGGGACTGATGAAAACTTTCAAAATAATGCAGATGTTTAGCAGAGTAATGGGTTCTCTGCAAGCACAGGGGAGAGGAGAGCAGTAGGAGCTCCTCACAGCAGGAAATACATAACGGTTCATAAAAATTTAAAATAAACCTGGCAGCTTCTTTCTTTTCTATACCCTGTGTGTAATATCCTAGCATATATTGAACAGGATGGCCACAACAACGTTCATGTTATATACATGTTCTACACATAAAACATACAGTTTAACATACAGTATTAACCCGTATTTACCAGGAATAGACACACATCAGTGACACATTTTTTATCAGTATAGTAAAAGGCAGCGCTGGACCACTGTCAGCTGAGGACATGTGGTCTCATGTCTTCTCAGGCGAAATGACTGCTTTAAACTTGCCACAGTTGTTCCTTTAATCAGTTGGTGGGACTGTGCATACGTTCATGTGAGGAATTCTGGTTTGGGGGTCTATGTCTTGCGTGTGAGCGCCAAATGAATACGGAAGGGGAAAAAGAAGACCTTCTGTTGAGTAAAGGAAATCAAATACACATGTTGAGACTGGTGACAATGGCATCAAAAGCCACTAGATGTCCTGGAGGGAGGAGGAATTTAATGTCATTTACATAAATTTTCATCTGTAGGTAATTAAAAACAAAGCTAAAATGTCTGACGTATAAATAAATAAAATATAAATGTCTGACTTCCACAGCTGACTAAATTGATGATATGACGAGTGGCCAAAATATAAACTTTATGGTTATCAACACAGTTACAGAATAATGAAATTCATGTGATCATACGTCTGTTGGATGAGTTGACCTCGTAACCACTAAGAAAACTGTTAGGAAATAAAAGAAATTATGCAACTCCCCTCAGCTCCATGGAGCTTTGGAGCATCTTTCAGTTCATTGTGTTGGATTTTACAGCCCAAAACGTTACTGTTTTGGTTCAGTCTCATTGCTCTCATAGCATTATTTTGCCTGCAAGAGACAGCTGTTTTCAGAGAAAAGGTTTTCGGGCCCAGTGTACCCCTCTGGCTCAGCAGTTAACAGCAGCCAGACACAGTTGGAGACTAGCTAGCTGGTGAACGTAGTGGAGCATTTAGCTGTTACGGAGTCAGAAACCCCACCCTCATATTCATCAGGTGGCCAGAAACACAACTTCTGCTACAAAGGAGTATGTAGGACACTGTTAAAAACTTTTTATGACTCTGTGGTTGCATCAGCCATATTTTACGCAGTGGGCCTGTGGGAGCTCCGAGAGGGACAGAAAGAGACTGTCCTGGACTGCCCTCTGCCCTCTTTTAGAGTTCTCTGTATAAAATGTAAATACATATAGTCAACCTTTATTTTGTATTTTGTATTCTTACTCTGTTGCTATTCCTACTGCTATTGCCTGCTGCCTGTAACACACAACTTTCCCCGGCTGGGGATTAATAAAGTTTTATCTTGTCTTATCTTATCTTAAACACAACTTTCAGCTTCGACTTTTTGTTTGGAGCTTGGAGCGAGTGATTTTAGCACTTTCTAAACTGGGTGCTTTTGTATGTTGCACTTGCATGACTGATTTGAATGATCTGAAATGTGGACGTTTGTCTGCATAATGAACAGTTTCAGGGATATTGGTAGCTGCAGGCAATCCGAAGAGGCTCATAAGCACCATTGAATATATGGGCTTAGTCAGGTTTAATTCGTCCCTCACACAATCAGACAGAGTTACTATTACTTAACAAAACATGCTCAATCAAAACTATCAACTAACTAATAATCAACTGCCCACTATGGCTGTTCTGTATTTCTACTAGTAGAAGTTGGTAACCATACACACACATTTAGCAGGAAAAAAAGTCATCAGCAGTTGTTGTGTGTGGCCAGGACCTGGGGAGGCCTGGAGCCAGCGGCAGCAGGGTGAAATCGGACTGTTACCAGCCTTGTGCTCCTCACACCACACTGTGGCAAGATGATAAAATCTTTTTTTGACTTTCTGTCCTTCCCAAACCTCATTCCCATCTTCACAACTTGCACTTATTGATAAAAGAGATAAAAATACATTTTCTGATGCAAAAAAATGGTGGTAGAATTAGGTATAAGCAAATGAGTACATAGTAGATCTCTCAGTGCACTCTTAGATTGGCCCTCTAAGCCTTCAAAGTTGTGTGTGAATCAAATGTGATATTACTCTTAAACTAAATAGTTATTTTTATCTTCAATCTACAGTCAATTTATTGTATCAGTTGTATAATTGTTGTTGCACGTTGGAATGTGTCCCTCCTCTCTGTGTCCAAGAAGCCTAAACCCAAACAATGTGTCCCAGCATAAGCACAGTGTGTTAAAAGGTAAAATGAAGGTAGACAAAGAAGCAGGTGGCTCTCAGTAAAGCTTTCCTTTAAGATAGATCAGTGTCTTGTCATCTGCAGCATTACCACATTACAGTACAGTAATGTTGTTAGCAAGGACAAACAGATCATTCCATTTGTCATTAAGCAACCACTCACACTGCACTATTGTGATTTGGCTGTGAGTGCTGTATTCTTGTACTCACGACCACATGTGGATCTCTGAATGTAGTCTCCCATTTATTATCCTGATGCTCTTTGTGTTTCTACTTCCTCCTCAGCTTTATTCACAAAGATATGAGTGATGACATTTGGGCTTATTTCTTGTCATGTTACAACTGAGAACAGATTCACGTGATGAAATATAAAAGACCTTAAGTCCAAAAGCCACAAAACCAGCTTCTCAAAACCCCAGTACACCCCTTAACTGAATGGAGTTTATTCAGTTAATGGTCTGCATTGTTTAAGTTGATATCCCCTACACTACTAACTTGAATTTTACAAAACGTGGACGTGCTGAAGATCAAAACTTAAAAAGGTTGGAAAGGTTGGAAAATATAACAAATTGTCTCATTTGTGAGGAAGAGTGAAACAAGTGAAAATCCTTATTTGCGATAAAGGCATGGAGAGCTGATGCAGGCACAAGGGGAGTCATTTTTACGTTCCCTCTTTAAAAGTTTAAATATACCTCACAAAATCCAGCATTGCTAGTTTTTGTAACAACCACAAATTGGAACATTCATCGCATGACTTTGGCTTGACATCTCTCTTTGGTTACACTTCAGGTCAATCATCCATATGTTAGGGTCATGTTAAATTACTTTGGTTAAGGTTAATCTGGTTTGGGTTTGGGTTAATCGTTTTGTTTAGGGTTAGGACATTATTAAAAAATTGTAATAAAAATAAATAAATAAACACCTTGGGGTTGTGCAGTAACTAAAGCATAAAAGAAACTGACTTATTCACCTCCTCAATCCAGATTCACTTCTCTGGCCAGGAAATAAATTAATTTGTGCTATAAACCACTGCTGTGAGTGTTCCTGCACTGGTGTTGCCAGTACTATAGGGTAGTCATATTGGTACTGCATTTGACCCTTTTCTATTTAAGGGTGGTCTGCTCTGGCCCTGACCCTCTTTTAATAAGATTAGCTGCACCAGGAGCAGCAGCTTGGCACAGATCCATGGTTACTTGACGTCTTGGCCAGGGCCGCACTCCCCCACCTTCTGTTCCCTTACGCTGCTGTGTCATCTATACACGAACATCATCTCGCCGTTGACTGAGATGCCGCATTTGTGCTGTCAGAAATGTCAACCAGCTGCATAAATTCCAGCTACAGCGGAGCTTCTGTAGTCAAAGGGATTTCATCACTGTCTGGACAGTGCAGATTTACTGAAACTGTGACAGCCACAGACCTACATACTGTCTCTTATGTACATAAAACAAAATGATGACTTGTCGCTTGTCCTTAATAGCTTAATCAAATAATCTGTTGTTTCAACAGCCAGGCCCTAGTTTTGGCGTGTCTGTTTAATTAGTCCTAGAATTAAAATAATAAAGGGACTGCGAAACTTATGAAATATTAAATATGCAAAATTGGTTGTTTTTTTTTTTACTTTTACTCTACTCTCTGGTCAGATGAAGAATATAGCTTGAATAATCTTAAAATAAAATCTAATTCAACACCCTATGTCCCTTGAATTTAAAGAAATACCTGATATGTCTTATACAGACTGATGCACTTTCAAATTGACAATGAAAACTTGAGTAAATAATTATTGTTTTAAAGCACGCTATCTAAAAGACATGTTTAAAGCTGCAGTTGGAAACAGTTGAACGTACACAACGTAAAACCTTCAGCTGCCCTCTCTGCTGCTTCGCCAAAACCCGGCTTCCTCTCACCGCGACTTGTCTTCTCAAAGGACACGTGTTTTCTACTCTACATGGTTGTTGGCAAAGGAGGTATTGGAAATTTATTACAAGTTGCTGGATTTTCTGCAGGATTTTCCACCATTGAATCAGGCTTTCACTTTCTCCAGCGCTGGCACAGCACTAAAACGTGATGTGGCTATAGATCTGGCTATGCGAGACTGGACATTCACTGTCTGAAGGGGCGTGCATCCGCCGTTTCACAGCCAATACGAACGCCGTCTCTCTGAAGTGACCTGTGATCGGCCCAAGTCTCCCGTCATGAGTGAGATTTTCTGAGGCCGGAAAAACAGAGCCAAGAGGAGGTGCAGAAGTCTAGTTTTCTCTCAGACTACTTGAATTACAATATACTGAAAGATTATCATGGAATTTTTCCCCAGTGACGTCAAAAAAATACTGCCTATGTGTAAATCACAAGACATGTTTTAGAACATGAAAAGATTGTGCTTTTAACTACTGGACACAAGATGTTTCCTATTTCACTCAAAATTCTCAGTGTACCTCAGTGTCAGTGTGCCCTGGACAATTCAAGTTTCCACATCACACTTTTGTAAGTTGCATACTGGACCACAATTGTTTTCCAAATGATTTGTGATGTCATAAATCCTGCTGGTACTTCCAGGTGTTAAACTGAGATTTAAAGTGAGGTCAGAGAGTTTTTCTTCCTTCAACAGATGTGTGGTAAAACAGCCTTTGAGTGTCAATCTCTGCGCATACATCGTTCTGCACAATGGAGCCCAAACATCAAAGTGAAGTAACAATAAAACCTATTTTTGACTGGACAGAGACTTTAAGCATCTCAAAGTTAACGTTCCTCCAGCTACTCATGCAGAAAGTTAACCTCGGACTAAAATCGTCCTGTCTAAGAGTAAGACTTGAGATTTCTTATGGAAACTTTCCACACTTTGAGAAGTGAAGTGCGATGTTGATGTTGACAATACTCTCAGCTGCAAAGCAGAAAATATCATGTTGCAGTTTTTCTGAAGTTACAGTTTGCAGTATTAGACATTGAAAAAATTTAGTGTGCAGAAAATAATACTGTAGGCGCATATGTGTATAGGCAAATAGTTTGCTTAATACATTAACTGATATATAGACAAGATTATCTCATGATGTTTACCAATACACTGTTTGCATAGTGGCTGAAAATATACATATATATGCAAATTACAAAAGCAGGTAATTTGACTCAGATGTCTGATATAATCCAAGTGAGCCCTATCCAGCTACAGTGTGCTGCTACAGTTTGTAGCCCAAATATTTCAGCATGTTGCATATATTATGCAATATCGCACAGCCAGTGACAGTGTTTCAAACCATCTGTGGAATGCAGAATACATCTCTCCATTAAGAACATCGTCTCTTCCACTGAACAATCGTCTCTGCCACTGAACAATTCACCTTTCAGTTACATTCCTTATTATTGCAATTTACCACCTGTGGACAGTCACCCAGTTTTGGGAAATACACTCTAACAATATTGACATTAATAGCCACGTCTTTAAACTATTGTACACAAAAAATATACAAAGTGTAATAGTAGATTTTACCTGTTCTTAGTTGCCTTGACAGTGCCTCAAGGCCCGAGAAATCTTGTATGGAAATTTTTATCACCATAAGCAGCTGACGTACAGGTTAACACAGGGTAAACTGTGTAATTAAATGTGTTGGAGAAAACAGGTGAGCTCAGCAATGAGACCAAGATATCTGAAAAATAGATAAAAATTGTGGGTGTCAGGAAAGAAGGAGCAGATTTGACTAGCTTCTCAAAGCACTTCCTGATGACTCAGTGCAACAGGGCGGAAGTCATTTAAACAGGAGACCACTGGTTTCTTGGGACAGGGACTATGATGGATGCCCTGAAGAAGGTGTGGACCATGGACTGACTCAGGGAGAGGTTGATGATTTTAATTAATGGACGCCCTGAGAGCCCAGCCTGGGATGTCATCCAGGCCCGGAGCTTCACGGGGGTTGATCTTTTTGAAGGTCCGTCACACATCGGCCATCTCTAGGGTCAGCGTGGCAGCCTGCCCACCCATTTGTGGTCTCATGGCAGGCGCTGCGTTGTCCACATTGAACCGGGCGTAAAGGATGTTAAGCTCCTCCAGGAGCAATACAGTGGGCTGAACAATGTCCCTGTCTTTCTTTTTGCAGTCAATGATGCAGCGTAATCCATTCCACATGCACCTGGAGTCAGAGCCACTTCGTCCCTGTAGTCCCTTTTGACATTCCTGATGAACTTCTGAAGGTCATATCTGGCTGCTTTGTACGCATCAGGATCCCCTGTGTTGAAGGTGCTGGACCACACTTTGAGTTTGGTGCAGATCTCCCAGCTGACCCGGGGTTTCTGGTTGGGGTAGGTGCAGATTGGTGGCTTTTGGAACAGCGTCATCAGTGAACTAACTAATATAGCCTGTGACAGAGACTGTACTCGCTGTCATCAGCTCTACCCTCAATCATCTGGCAGTCAGTTGTCTCAAAGCAATCCCGTACCACCCCTTCTGCCTCTTTGTTCCATTTGTAAATTATCCTGTAAACTGGTTTCGCATGTTCCATTTTCTGCCTATATGCAGGCAACAGCAGGATGGAGCAGTGGTCTGCCTTTCCAAAAGCAGGGCAAGGGAGGGGTTTGTAGCAGTCTCTGAAAAGGGTGTAGCAGTGATCCAGGGTCTGCTTTCCCCTGTTGGGAAAAGTGACATACTGGTAGTAAACTGTGAGAAACTTCTTATGTTGGCTCTGTTGAACTCCTAAAACAATGAAGGCAGACTTCGGGTTGAGTTCTCCAGTCCATTTACAATCCTGTGCAGCTTGTCCAAGGCTAAAGATTTTGCCATGTCTCGGTGAAAGCCAGAACACAGTGGCTCCTAATGTCCTGTTGGTAATCTGTTCGCACAGCTCATATTGCTTGTTGTCCAAGGACTGAACATGAGCGAGCAGAATGCTAGGCAGAAGGGCTTTGCTGTTTCTCTGTCAGATTCTGCACAGAGTGGGCTTCCGTCTCATTGTTTCCTCTGGCAGCGCGCAGGTAAAGAAGAGAGCGGGGGGAGTATGTTGTCCGTGGTGTCAAAAGTAGCCGTAAAGTCCAAACTGGCTGACCAAGTGTGTGTCAATCATACTCTTTTGCAATACCACCAAGTGTGTGAAGTCTCTTCATGCTTCAAACACTCCATAATAACTCTGGTGCAAGAAAAATCCTCCATCTCAGGATTAAATAACTACAGGCCCTGTTTGTGGACATCAGCTCTGCATCGTCCCAGAAATCCTTCACTCAAAACTCAACCAGCTCACTGTGCCAACCTCCACCTGTCAGTGGATCACAAACTTCCTGACAGACAGGATGCAGTAGGTGAGGCTGGGGAAAATCACATCCAGCACTGAAGCCCCCCAGGGATGTGTGCTCTCTCCCGCCTGCTCTTCTCTCTCTACACCAGCACCTGCACCTTAGGAGACTTGTCTGTTAAAATCAACGGTCATCTGCCTCCTCTCAGACGGTGACAAGTCTGCATACGGACGGGAGGTCAAACAGCTGGTCCTCTGGTGCAGTCAGGACATTTGAGAGCTGAGCATGCTCAGAGCTGTCGAGGTGACAGTGGGTTTCAGGAGAAGCCCCTCAACTCTGCCCCCATCATCATCATCATGCAAGGTACCTGTTCCAACTTCTCCCTTCGGGTAGGTGCTACAGATCACCCAGAAGCTGTCACCCTGATGAACAGTAAGCTGGTCATACAATGTCAGTAACCCTCTGACACCAAAACACCCACTGATTGGCCTTTTATCATCCAATAATGCACAGTTTTTAACATGTACATTAATCACTCATTGTCACTGTCAGCACATCAAATCCCTGTACATTGTAAATTTCATTGTATATATTGTTTATTGCCTCATCATTCTTTGGATGCATTGTTTAATGCTTTTTTGATATTTTTGCAATACTTAACTAATTGTTTCATCTTTTAGAGCCTTTTTTTTGTCTTTTTTGTCCTCATTGAGCTGTATATCTTTTTTTCTTTGCAAGTACATTGATTGCAATGTTTAAACTGGAGTCAGACTGTTGTATGTGCACACATAGTTGGCCAATAAAGCAGATTCTTATTCTATTTTTTTTTTTTTTTTTGTCGTGATTCTTTTACATTTTGTCAGATATTTGACAGTTTTTGGTTTCTGGTTAATTCAACTATATTTTGTATTGATGGAATGACAAATCACCATAAACTTGATCTTGAAAAATGTATTTGACAGTGATTCTAAAGCCCCCTGCTACTTAAATGTGCATTTAGTTTTTGTAGTTGAAACACAAAGCACTGAAAATGGCAATTGAAGACACTTTGCTGAGGGCTGTATGGACAACACAAGTCACATGCTGTCCATGCTTGACAAAATGATAACACCCTCCCCAGCCATTAGAGCATTGTATGATTAAAAATTGGAACCTCTCATGCTTTATTTTGCAAATATAATAAGAGTGTGCAATAAAAATGTCAAAAAGCTGCATGTATGAAAATGCTGTCAAATGAGCAGTAATGCTTCATGTTGGTCCTGTCTGTGTGCTCCAGGATCACCTGCTGGAAGTGGGCTGGAATAACTCTAAGAGTACTCAAAGGGATGTCGAGAAGAGCCTCAACTGCTGTGGCTTCAGACAGGTGGACCCCAACCTCACCTGTGATGCTGTGAGTTTGGATCAGTGTTCCCGCCCCCTGTTATATTTCAGTATGTTAAAATAGATTGATAGCTTCCTAGATTACGATTTAATCGTTTGAAGAATAGCAGTAAAATTAATTTGAAATCCTAAAAATCTCTAAACAAGCCTGTATGAGGACAAGAGACACAACACTTCACAAAAAAAATCAAGCAAATGCGTGTGACAGCTAGTTTAGAG
>JAPZEA010000004.1:20128714-20139596 GCA_029783685.1 Heniochus monoceros | reverse complement strand
CTCTTATTTTCCTAAGTGGCAGTGTCTTATTTAGTGCCGCAGCTCTCATATAGCATTGTCTGTGTGAACAGAGTCTTTTTCTGTCGTCTAAATTATTGTTCACAACTGTAGCGAAGACCATCATAGGCAGCTTTCAAGCTCAGGTTCAGTCCTGTTCAAGTCCAGACAGCGGCCTCATTTATCAAACCTCTAAAAAAATACAGGTTATGATGACTTAAGAGAGTTAAAACCCTGAAATATTCTGGTATACAGATGAGCAAAAATTGGAAATTGTTGATGTGTTCAAGTTTGCTAACTTTGTCTCAAAAGCCTGGAAATTAAGGCAATGGATGGATAATTTAAATAGCATTTATTCTTATTTTCCCAGCACTACGCAGTAAATATCTCTGTCAGTGTTTTATGAATTTTGTTTTCCTCAGTCATGGTCTGAAGATCGGACTGTGAGAGATGCTTCAGCTGTTCTTCTATTCCTGGATTTTCACTGTGAGCAGAGCAGGAACGAGCACTCAGAGCCAAGGATTCATCCTACAACCGCCCCATTGTGCATTCTTAAAAAACGATTACATTACAGTACATTTTCTCAGTGATTACATGCTATTCTGCACATGCTGATTGTAAATTTTCTTAAACATTTCATTGGTGTGAAATCTTTGATATCTCCAGTAGCAATTAACTAGAAACAAACAACACAGGAATGCACAGAAAAACCAAACTAAAGCAGGACAGAAATTCTGCTGCTGGTAACAGAGAAAACATATAATGAAGCAAATTTAGTATCTCGATGAAAAGCGCCATGAAACAAACAGAACGCTGGAAATTATCTGCTGTCATCCTACACAAAGTTTCAAGAAATCAAATAATATGCGTTGTTAGTCACATTTAAAAGTAAAATATTCAAACAGAGTGGGAACAGGGAACCACACAAAGAGTATGACAGAATGTTTGCGTGCCATCTGAGAGCATCGTTTCACTGCCACCTACACCACAACAACAGGAAAACCTCCCTGCGTGCCTGAAAAATAAATGAAATCCTCCCTTTTTCTGCCGTTGTCCACCAGCAGCTGGCCTCAGTCAGCGTGAATGATGAACATTCACTGAACGCTCTGGATGAAATTAGCCATTCTGGTGAGCATCAGCACCATTTTGAGTGACTTTTGGGATCGTCGTCCTTCATGGTACATTTCTTTTAAAAAAAGAACTTTGAGTGTTGAAATTATCAGAATCAAAATATATCACGTCAGTGTGTTCACAGTGGTAAAGGTACCACAATTAAGTACACTTAAAAAATTCAGTATGCAGACTAAAAACACTTTTTAAGTGTTGCTGTACACTTTTGCTTAAGGGAAATGGAGGTCAGGTGTGGAGGTGGTGCTCACAGCTGCAAAACATTCAAACAAATTGCAAATGGTGCCGCGTCTCCAGAGAGACATCGGAAAACCAAAACTAAAGCAGTAAAATCTTTGAAAAGCATTTTGCTTTTATTTGTGAGGATGAACTGGTAGAGGCAGTGCCGTCTACATCACTTCCTGTTAGCATAAAATGGTAAAAAGTTGATTTCCTGTCGATGCTAACTGCAAAAACATAAACAGATGAGTATATATTATATACTGTATGCAGTTACTATGTAGCGTGGAATTTAGAGCTGGAGCAATTAGCTGATTAATTGATTAGTTGATCGACAGAAAATTCAGCTTCAATGCAATTAATTTGAGTCCTTTCTCAGATATGAAAATTTGCTGCCTCTCCTCATCTTAACGTTACAGTAAACTGAATATCTTTTCATTTTGGATAGACAAGACTAGAAAATGTGACGGACATTTTTCACTGTTTTCTGTTGTTTTAGGAGGCATTGATTACCTGATTGATCGAGAAATTAACTGACAGATTGACAGATTATGAAATTAGTCCTTGTAATTGGGACACAGCTATGAGAACAGTGTGTATGAGGATATTTTTGTTTTTTAGATGTGTCAGTGAAACATACATGAAACTTAAGTGTTACTTTAACAAAAACTCTCTTTCATAAGAGTCAGAAATCCACCATTTGGGAAAAACAACACAGTGTGACCTAATTTCTGGATGAGTATTTATATCTTTGCAAACTGAAATACTTGTTTTGGAGTGAGACACTTACTCAATATAATTAGCTCCTCTGCGTTTCCTGTGTGACACCACTCGTACCACAGAGGCGCAGGGAGAGGCCGAGCAGCCGACCCGACAGCTCGGAATGCACAAGTGTCACCGACTCCAGCCAATCCCTGAGAGGGTCAAAGGTCGCCCGGCCATTTTCACAGATGTTGTTTTCTTTTCTGTCAGCAACTGGATACCTACTGATCCCAGTGAGGGTCCAGGATATCAGGATGAAGGTGTTACACATTCTGCAGCTGCTCACAAAGTAAATGATCTCGCATGTAGATGTTCTACATGCTAAATTGTTTAGCTTCGCCTTCATTATTTAACCAAGCAGCCATGAAATTGATTGAAATGATCTCCTGTACCTCTGGACTAGATTAAATTTCTCAACATGATCAATAGGTGGCACTCATGTTCCTTGACAGTTTTGCTAAGTCATCTTTTTACAGGAAGCCGTAAACAGCAAGTCATTTACAAATACACTTTTTTTATTCTCTAGTTTCACATTTTTTGTAATGTTTCATTTAAAAATGTGTTTTTAAAATCTGCTTAGAAAACCTGTTAAATCCTAAAATCCAGTTGTTCTCATTGTGCACCTGCAACCTGGAATAACATGCAGAACAATCAACCTCGTTTTTTTCTCCTTAGTGCAATTAAAACATTTCATTTAAATTTTTAATCTCATTTCTCTTCCAGCTGTTCCTGTTTTAGTTGATTCATCTGCTTTAAATTTTAATTGCTTCATGTATTCATAAGGTTTTATTATTTCACTGAGTTGACTTTTTCTTGGTCTTACTTTTTTCACCATTTGTGACTAAACTTCCTATTTGTGTTTCTTCATGTCCAGGATCTTTAGTCTACGTCTCTGCCTCAGTGAGCTCTATGAAATGTGTTAAACTTGACTTTAATCAAACATAGAAATATGTTGCTCAGCCTTTTCATTGGTGTTATTCTGAATAATCCTGCTGAGTGAAATAACCTTATCTGCCACTACAACACTTCCCATCTCTGTCCTTCATTCTCATTCTTGGCAGCTGAAACTCTTATTCAGGCATTTATCACCTCCAGATTTGATTAATGCAACAGCACCCTCTATGGCACATCCTCCAAAGACCTGCAGTGCATCCAAAACCCTGCAGCCTGAGTGCTCTCTCTCTCCCTCTCTCTCTCTCCCTCTCTCTCTCTCTCTCTCTCTCTCTCTCTCTCTCTCTCTCTCTCTCTCCTCTATTACATTACTCACTCCGTCCAAGCTGCCTGTTGGCTTTGCATGCAGTAAAGGACACAGATCAATCCACTTGTCTCTACTTAAAGAACTGCTCCTTCCCATCTCTGTGGCCTTTTTAACTATCTTAAGCTTTGCTCTCTGCTTATGCCAAATGTTGAACCCCGCTGCAAGGTCAGATAAGCCACAAGTCCCTCATTATCCAACTTCAATCAATCTGTTAACAGTCACTTTTCACTGAAGCGGGGAGCATTTCGCTCTCACCGTGTCTGATTTGTCTAGCCATTTTTGGTGAATGTCAAATTACATAAAAATGACAGATTGGATGGAATTGATTTCTAGTACTACTACTCTGGGTTTTTGTTTTTTGTTTTTTCCTCTGAAATTGTATTCCACACTAGCTGTCGGCCTATTTGCCTGTTTGTTTTCTTAGAAATGAAAATCTTGTCTACTGAATAATTTAGATGATAGATAGATAGATAGATAGATAGATAGATAGATAGATAGATAGATAGATAGATAGATAGATAGATAATGTCAGCAAGCTAACATGCTCACTACTGTTTTGCAGGTAGAAAATTTACCATGTTTCTTAGTTTAGCTTGTCAGCATTTGCTAATTAGCACTAAACATGAAGTGGTACAGCTGGGGCTGATGGTTTTGTAGGTATTTGGTCATAAACCGAGTTTTGGAGATATTTTGACCAGATGACGGCACTAATCGAAAAGTTAAATTCTTCCTGAGGGGAACATGAATGCATGTAGCAAATTTCATGGCAATTTATCGAGTGGGGAACCTCATGGTGGCGCTAGAGGGGAAGTCAGAGGATCACCGAAAGTCAAAAGATTTAATCCTCTGGGAACCATGGATGTATGCACAAAATGTCATGGAAATTCATCCAATAATTGTTCAGATATTTCAGTTTTGACCAAAGACCAACTGGCAGACCCACAGTGCCATCCTGTAGAGCCAGGCTGCATGCATGGCTACTTAGCACGACAGCCCCATAAGAATTAGCAGAAAAATGTCTTTTTTTTAAAAAGACTAAATAACTTCCCTGCAAGAGAATAACAAAAACAATGTTATGCAGTTGTTTGCATTTCAAACATCATCAGTAAAACATAACGAGATGAGAGTGAAGGGGCTTGTTGGCCATCAGAGCAGTCAAAAGCAGTTTACCTTCAAACTCTTCCAGCTGTATAGCCGCACATAATGGACAGTCGGGCCTCTCGGAGCCAGCTAGCCCATTAGCTTGGGCTAATGCATCCAGGACTCCCTGCCATGCACTGCCCATCACTCGAGACTGGATCTGGTTTCACACAGAAGCCGCCTCATCTCTTTGTGCTCGGGGCAACGCTCGCTCCAAACCAATGACCCCTGAGAAACAGTTGCTAAGAAAATGTGCGTTTTCTCTCTCATACTGATACGTTTGTGGATTTAGTAGCTGAGGTTGGAAGGTCAAGGAGAGGATATGATGTATTGTTTCAAACTAATCAACATTTCTGAGCTTTTAAAGACAAATATATTGGAAATGGTTACAAATATAATAGCAGGTTCTAGCAGATTCTAAAATGCAGATCTCGTATATTGTACATGTACAGTAACGCATATCAAATTCCCGTTTCTCCTCAAAATGTGAAGTGGATATTGGCTCAATCAGAGGGTGAAATTGTTTTTGACCATGCCTGTGATCTTGGGTTTCACAGCTCTGCCTTGCTAAATGGACCGGGTGCATTAGGGGCCGGAGAGGAGCGCGCTGCAGAGTGCTCTTAAAAGGCGAGGGGAGAAAAACAACTCGAGACAGCCTCCCTGTTTTTTTTCAGCCCCGCTGCCCTGCTGTAGAGGGACAGTGACAGGTACCAGCCATGTATGGAAGCGCTGCGTATCGGGTTGCAGCCGTCAAATCAAAACAATCATCCTGATGGAGAGAGGGCAGCATGTACATGGAGGGTATGGTGACTGACATGAGGGCCCTCGTGTGATGGAGGGGGAAAGTCTTACATTTCCTCTGCTTTGTTACAACTGGACAGAGCTTGCAACAACAAAAAGAAACTACCAGACAAGCCACAGAGGAAACAAAAAGTGAGTTCTGGAGTAATTTAGGTTTTATTTTCTAAATTATCATCATTTGGCAAACATTTCTCATCTTATATCACAGGGAGGAGCAATGACAGGAAACAAGGAATCCCAAAGTGCATTGGCTCCAATGAAGACATAAATCTTTGAAAAATGGGTCTCAATTTTCTAGATGGTTTCCTAAAACAGCTGATTTAAGAAAACATGAAGCAGTAAATGTTGCATTTATTGGGGAATGTTTTCTGCTGCGGATTAATACATATTAATTCCTTATTGAGCATTTCTGGCAGCAGGAAAGTGAATGTGTGATTGACTCAAAATAAACTGCAGTGGCCAAGCTCATTATAATGAAGGAACATGTCACCCAGTGTAACAGTGGGGTTCATTTTTGTGTTTTGAAGACAACAATGGAGCACTATAGCACAGAGGAATAATCTATATCAGGCTTCAGCCACACAGAGACCTAGACAAGACATAGTTTAAGGACGTTGTAGTAGCGTGGGATCATGGGAGTTGTTGTCTTCATTGTTAAACAGCCACCAATGAAAATCTATCTGATGCAGAAATCATGCTCACAGATGAGTTAAGGTATTAAAGTTTTATTCACGTTACACTCACAGACTTCCTTCATCGCTCTCTGGTGCAATTATCTTGAATAAAATCATGGATTTCTCCAGGTTTGAACAGCTGGGTTGAACTCGTGTCAAAGTGATTTTATCTATATAACATGTATCTCCTACATGATTGGGAATATAATTTATTGGGTGCCAGGTTCCTTCTTTTTTGTCTTTTTTTCCCCTTTCCTGTAGCCTCCAGTAACGCATGCGCCGAGCAGTGCTCTGCCGTGGCTGCCTTTCTTTTTCATCTTCTTTGCTGTAGCTGTGCTTTACATAGACTCTGTTGTTTAGCCTGCCCGTTAGCAACATAATTGACCCAAGTGCCACTGCAGGAAGTTGGCCATTTTGACCAAAAAATGTGACAGCAACATGAATAATTTAACCCGTCCTAGCATCCTCTTACTTTGACAGAGCTGCTATGAAATGTTACCCCATTTGCAGGGGCCATGCAGGATGGTGTGGTGTAACTTGGCCCGTGTAAAGCCCGATGTGGAGCCTGTGTGGAGGAATGCTTACCACACAAACCAGTTGCTGTAGTGATGCTGATGCTGTGGGGGTCCTGGGGTCGCAGTAAAGCCTTTCCCCCACTGTTGCAGTGAGAGGGAGTGTTGAGGCATGTGCAGAGACAAAACACTGTCGGACAGTTTATGGTAGGACATATATTTGTCTCACTTAAATTAAATTGTACAGGTAAAAGTGGGCAAGCAAACAAAAGTCAATCAATCATCATCAGTTTACTTATTTAAATATTCTTTATAATTGTGTTTTTAAGCTATTTTGTATACAGTGGTCTCAGAGTATTGTATGAGCTGTTATTTTTATTTAAATTTAAAAAGGTGTGGTGGGTGCACCATCTGTTCCCACTCAGAGGTCAAATATATTGTGAAAAGGGATCATTACGTCATTAGATGCTGCTATAACTCTATTATTACATCTACTTAAAGTGCAGCTATATATAGGCTTTCTTTTTATTTCTGAGTCTGAACTAGGTTTTGATAAACACTGCCACACTCCATGCCATCTGGTGCACAGACTGTTGTGTGCTCTAAGGTAATATATCATCTTTAATCCTGCAGATGATGTAGAATCAGCAAAAATGTTATGTTTCAAAGGTGCATGGTTCAGCTGAGATCAAGTTTAGTTTTCCTCTGGGATTTCTTTGTGTGCTTATATTGTACTGTACTGTACTACTTGTCTGCACCTGACCTCAACTTACCCTTGGAGTTAAAGCAGCTGTAAGGAAGGAAACACTGTTGTGTGATGCTACATAGAAACAACATTGTCATATGAGTCACATGCCAGCTGTTCCTGCCAGGACCATGCTTATGTTACAGTTCCCCTCTGCCAAACTGCGCACGCAAGAGTGTACAGGCCTTTTATACTGTATGATTACAAGTATAATGTTTCTCACACTCTGCTAGCGTATGACCCAGACTGGTTGAATAGGTGTTCATCCTGGCTGGATGTATTTCAATGCTTCAGTGCAGTGCTTTTGTTGGTTCTTGGTTGGTGCAGAAGCATTAGCGCCTAACAGCTGCTCGTTCCCTCCTGGACTGCAGTTACAAGACGAGCTCGGGGTCAAGTAAGTTGCAGATAGTTTGGCCAGTTACAAAATTGTTTTGGGGTTTTCCCCCCAAAATAATAAGATAGTTTGCATTTTTCATTCTGCATCGTTTGCTAGGTTGAAAAAGTATGCTGATTTGTACTTGAACACAGAAGAAGAAACACTCCATTCCTGCAGTTCAAAACAGTAGATAATAATTTGTAAGAATGTTTTTTTTTGATACCATTGTTTCTTTGGGTTTGGATACCAGGCCACTTTGGAAAAGAGAGTCATTACATCCTGTTGTTCCTTCCAACAACAAAAAAGCCTATTGCCTGTGAGTGACTATGCAAATACAGTCAATCATTAACCATATTATTCTTTAACAGGGGACCGAGGAAGGTGTCAGCTGTATGTGCCACAGCACTTCTGCAGACAGCATTTATTTATAAGGTGATAATTCAGATGGCAAGATGATAATGCAATGATTCATTTCGTTTGCCTCACAAATGAGGCAGCATGTTCTGTTATTTCTTGCTGTAAACAGCTGACTGTCAGCAGACAGGGCTCATATAGCCTTCGCTAATATCCCCTTCGTTGTCCCTGTAGACAAACTGATGCCTCTATCAATGAGTGGAGTAGGTTACAGCTGAGACGATACCCTGCCATAAAATCCCAACGATCTCATTCAGGTCCAAATCATTGAACAGGCGAACTAAGCTGAGCCTCAGAGAAATAAAACCATTACATCCACTGTGGACCAGTTTATGAATTCCAGCAGGAAATTAGGCCTTCTTGATAAAACAATTTGATGTAATCACGTTTTAGCTTAACGAGATAGGGAGGCATGTATTAGAGAAGAGCAATTACATCAGATATTACAGCAGTAAAAGTAGGTGATTTGACAAACGCAGTAATATTCACCAGACGTCATAATTTAGATTCAAGTTTAAACCTGCTTCATTTTTTTAAACTTATTTTCATTAAACGTTAAACTAAATTAGCTATTTGGTCCATTTGTAATTTTAACACTGTCCAACTAATGACACAGTGAGATAATCTTGGACGATTTGAAAGAGTAGCTTTTGTAAGCTTTGTGGCATTGGTGTTTCCCATGTACTCAGTGCTGCTGACTGGGTCTTGTCTCTCCTCCTTGCAGTCTTGGCCTCATTGTGTAGATACAGTAAGTTTTCATGAACAACAATGGAAAGGGAAACTGCAAAGTATGGCTCAAACACAGCATGAATAGTACCAAAGGTTATGGGAATCTCTGACTTCCTCCCACCTCCTCCCTGGAATCTGTATTCACCCTCCAAATCCCCCCACTAGACCCTGATGATCTATGTATCATTTTAGGGATTTTCCCCCACAGTCAACAAGCAAACTGTTTGTGATTGTGGAGCATTGACCTGAAATATCATTGGGCCAATATATTCTTTCAGTACTCTTCATTAAATAATAGACAGGCCCTGTCTGTGTGGTGATGGCGCTTGGGAGCCATCCCTGAATCCCGACTGTACAACAGAAATTTGCTGTGTTTTCTTGTGTCCTGAGCTGAAGTAGTGGCCTGATAAACAGTTAGGATATTGGCTGGTCTGGGAGTGTTGCCAGTGTTGTCCTCTCTGTTTGTCACCCATGTGGCCTTTAGTGGGATAGATAGCCTCACCATACACTCACACACATACACACACATTTTTGTCACAAGACTAGCTTTATTTGTGTCTCCATTTGTCAGGCAAAATACATAATGGAGATAGGAGGAGTGCATCAGGTCACATTGTACATTTTTCTTCAGTGGAAAAATTCCTGTCTTGCTACTTGCATCTGGATGAGACTGATGATATCTGGATATATGCAATGGTGGTAAACCTGTTATTCCTCTTTTTTGCTACTTTAGCAGACAAACTGAAGTAGAAGAAAACAACTGAAAATGCACTGTGTTGTTTAGGATCAATGAGAAAATGAAATTGACACAAGCTTGTGCAAACACAGAGCCAGAAAGAAGCCATAGTAACAGCTATTTATTTATTTACCTTGAGTGAAGTCTCGTTGAGATTAAAAATCTCTTTTCTTTTTCTTGGCCAAGACAGGCAGCAGCCCAGTTACACAGGTTGCAGACATAAAACAAACGATTAAAAGATTAAAATGAAAACAATGTACAAATTACAGAATCATTAAGTATCCAAAACATTCATCAGCATTCAAAACACCTACAGCCAGATGAGAATCACTTTAAATGCACCCAGTGAGACCAGCTGGAGGTAATGTTGCAGCTGATACCGAGCAGAGGGAGCAGCATCCTTAGACGTCCTTTTCCCCAGTTCACCACAGACGTTAGGGACAGTTAGTAGGAAAACATCCTGGCAACAAGGACAATAACTTCCCATACTTTTTTGAAGGATGTAGATCCGTAGATAAGATGGAAGTAGACCAAGAATAGCCTTACAGATAAGAACATGCCAGTGGTTAAGTCTACGGGTGGACAAAGCAGACCATCCAACATGAGCATATGAAAGAGCATTGACGAGTAAGGGCTTTGTAATAAAGCTCAGTGCTCAATGGCAGACAGTAGCCAGGGTGTGTAGGCATTGTGAAGATGCATGCATGTATACAACATCACAACAGTCCAGCACAGACATAAAGGCGGCAGCAGCAAGTCTCCTTTTTACCTCGAAGGAAGAGCAAGACTGGTTTCAAATGAGTGATCAGCTAACAGCGAGGTCTGCAATGATTCCTGTTACATAGCAGTGTTTATATAAAGAATCGAAAGTAAATAAGCCTAAGTACACTGAAAAATAAACAAGTGCAGAATAACACCAATGGTAGTAATAAAAAACTGCAGGTAGAGAAACAGGAAACGGTGTAAGCTGTCCCTTCAGATTGATCACTAAAATCCCTGGTGTATGTGGAAATGATGTTCCACAGTTTGGGAGCATAGTTGAAAATAAAATGTCCAGTTTTTAGTTC
This sequence comes from Heniochus monoceros, assembly GCA_029783685.1. NCBI lineage: Eukaryota > Metazoa > Chordata > Actinopteri > Chaetodontiformes > Chaetodontidae > Heniochus > Heniochus monoceros. The sequence continues at coordinate 20,129,038 of JAPZEA010000004.1, read as the reverse complement.
AGAGCACATACCAAAGCCACAGTGGAAGATTTGAGTCAACGTGAAGGAACATAAAACAACAGGGTGTCTGTATTCTTGGTCAGTCCATAGTCATTTCACAGCGTCATACACACTACAATCAGATCTTCCAGTTTAGTTCAGCTAAAACTGGAGTGATATGCCCTCAGTGTTCAGTTTGTCATCCCTAGAAGCAGGACTTTGAGCACATTGTGGCTTCTCAATAAGATTTTTCTGTTTTTTTGGCCACCTTATGGTAATATGTCAGAGATGAAGTAATGCTGTTTTGTTCATGGGTGATTTAAGGCTTAATTAACAGTGGAGATA
>JAPZEA010000004.1:20076971-20088398 GCA_029783685.1 Heniochus monoceros | reverse complement strand
ACACACACACACACACACACACACACACACACACACACACACACACACACACACACACACACACACACACACTCATGTTAGCGTTGGGCGATGAATATATCGGCGACTGGCTGGGTCCATTGCCTGTGGGATTTTTTTAGAGGAGCTCTCTTTGATTTCTGTCATTTTATTTTACTAATCCATTTGCTAATGGAGTCTGCCTCCAAAGAACAAGTGAGAGCCGCCGCTCAGCAACAGACTCTTGTTCAGCGAGCGAAGCCAGTAGCACAAAGAGAGGCACTGGGTAAAAACAGCATGTAGAGCCAGATATTTTCACATTTAACTCAATGAATTAAGGCTTTATTTTGACCAAACCAAAAGTGGGTGTTGGAACAGTGGAAGGACTAAGCAAGACAACTTTGGTGAGTTTCATTTTGGTTCTGTTGAGTTTGAATCAAGTGTTTTATGATGAGTTAACAAGGCAATCAAGCTTGTCTTAGTTTGGTAAAAGAAAGAAACTTGAATTTAGAAGGTGTACGGTTGCATTTTTCACAGGTGGATGTTGGGATGCTGGTTGGAAAAATTTTAACATATCACCCAACCCTAACTCACAAGACACACTCTTATATAAACTGACATGACAGTTTGTAAGTGTATTCATACGCCTACACCTCTGTTCTCTGGAAACCTAGCCAAAGAGTGACATTTCCCATTGACTGGAATCACACAAGGCCCATCAGTGTCTATGAATGATTGAATTCGTAATCAAATGAGCGAGGCCTTGTCTGACGCAGTTTTGTTTTTTGTGCGTATGTGTTGGCAGATGTTTTGCCAAGCGCTAATGGACTGAGAAATATGAAAAGGGCATCAAACAATCGTATTGTCTAAGCACCAGGTCTTTGTTGAAAAGGCTTATCAGGGGGTCACTGGTTTGTGTTGTCAGACCAGAGCACAGATGCCTGCCAGGCAAACACCACACATTCACCTCAGTGCTCTGCAGAGTAGTGTGGGTTAAGTATTTGCTACAAGCAACCAGAACAGCATTTTTTAGAAGATTTTGAATGTAACCCATGCTTTTGAAAAATATTGGCACCAGAAAATCATTGGTCTATAATTAAAAAAACAGGACTGATAGTTTCCTCAAAACACAGATCTAATTTGTAAGCAACGTGCTAAGATGACTCATAATGATGAAATGCTTTACTTCATAGCAGCAGGGATTTGTGTATTAATAGTTTTCCCTTTTTCTGATTACATTTTCCTGCCAAGCTCTGTATTTATTGCATTCCTTTCCAGTTTTTTAACCCACATGTTTTTCTCTACCAAGGTGAATTACGTAGGGTAGAACCTGGTATCTCAAACAAATGATGAGCAAACATCTGTGAGCCACCTGATGTAAACCAGACTGGCTTATGCAATGCATGCTTTTCAGCAGTCTCTTGTTTGAAGAGGTTGTTGTATGTGTAACTGTGAAACATTAATTACTTGGGGTTTGTTGCCCTCAAGATCCCAGGGCGGAGGCAGGATTTGCATTTTGGACTAATCAGAGGGCGCCTGAAGATGAGAGGGACTGCTTCACTGCTCCCAATGAGCGCGCTGCTTCATTAGTATCCAGCAGCAACAGTCTTCACTGAGCATTCACAGTCTGTGTGTGTTGGGTAACTGACTCCCAGAGGAAGAGAGGGGATTCTTAACCATGCCGTGAGCTTTCCCTCTGTACCCCTAAACAATAACCAGATCCTGTTGTTCAGCCTCTGTCAAGCGTCACATACCCTGAATTAAACCAAGGTTTTATGTTCCTACATCAGTGTCAATGACACTTTCACTCCATACTTGCTGCGCACGGATGTTATGGACTTTGGTCCGAACATCACATGGATTATAACTATGTGAACACCCCTTTTACCTACATTCCCACAAAGGTTTTAAGAATACTGTGTGTGGCTGTATGTATCCTGACATATTTTACTATGGTTCTTTTTATTGTGGCAAGCATATTCAAAAACAGAAAGGTTGTACTCTTGTTTAATATGTTTATAATAAAAGCTTTAAAATGTAATTTTTAAATACTCTAATACACAAAGTTCACTTTTTTTACAATTGAATTATTTCTTATGTAAATCAGTATCCAAATGACAAATAACAAATTAAGAAAATGCTAAACATTTTCTACAATTAAAATAATATTTTAAGGATTGTGCAGCCTTGACGGGGGTATGCACTCTCTTCCTAGTCTACAACGAAAGTTTGATAACAGAGCAGTTTCCCAACAAAACAGTTAATCATCTAAAAACCATCAAATGGATGTCACTGAAAGTCAGATATTGTATATGGTATTATATAAAGATTTGACGAAGAGGTGAGATTACTTTGCTCCCTGACATTACCCCGCTCTGCTAGGTTCTTATATCAGATTTGAATGAGGCTGTAAAGCTCTCTAGTCTCTGTGGCTATACTCTGACTGTTGTACTTGCTAAAAAAATAAATGTTGACCCTCAACAGAGAAGGAGGAAATGAACAGTTCGTAGCAGGTAAAAGTGCTCTGTCATTCAGTGTAGCAATAACCATGAATGTTGTTACATCCATGACAGCAGTGAAATGACAATACAGACCAAAACTAGAAAACTGAAACTTTGTAAAACTGCTCATACAGCTGAGTTTGCGAGTGCATCTGTCAGGTGTAAACAAAATAACACCAACTTTACAGTTTTTCTCTCCTAATGAATTCCTGTCTTTTGACGTGTTAGTGCTGAGTGTGGATGACTTGTAGTCCCAGAACACAAGCATGTTTGAGACAATTCCTGTGGAAAGACAGTGACTGGGCTGAAAATGTGTTTTGACACTACAGACCAAAAAGGTTGGCTGTTGCTTTCATGACCAAAGTTAAATGTTAATTTAAAGGGATTTAGTGCAACAGTGTGAGCCTAGCTTTGAACTCAACCACCAGACTGTTTACAGGTGTGAACGTACTGGAGACCAGTACAGGCATAGTGAGAATTCAGACATTTGGAACTTTTGAATCTAAATCTTTGGAATGTCAATACATTGGAACAGTTTACCTGATAAAGTGAGAATCTATTACAAAACAGGTATAAAAACTTTTTGGTAAATGGAATGGAAAGGGGAGAGACATACTTTAGTAAATCTGTACAATTTTGTGTAAGAAGTAACGCTGTATCTGCTACAATTTAAGAGAATTTCCCCGGCGTTGGATCAAAGAGTCTTATCTTATTTTATCTTAATCTGCATGTCAGTAACAAAGTTACTCGTAGTCATGATTAGGGGAGGCCAGGACTACAGTGGAAATAGGTTGCTTTAACTTTTAGTGTTTTTTTGATTCTGTTTTGTTTCTGCATGTCTGTGTTTTACGTTGATTTGAGTCAATGTGTTTTTGCTTGTGTTTTCCTGCTGAATATATGAAAGTGTGTTATGTGTCGGTTGATTTATGATAAAACCAGGCTAAACCAAACCAGTTTAATGATTGTCAACATGTGCGTCATAAAACATAAGACATCACATATTTAGCTTTAATATAGATGTGTACACAATATAATATTCATATTTTTTATTACACTGAAAATGTGCAATCTAGTTTTCTGCTATAGGCGTCAATGATTGAATTAATGACTTATTTTTATGAATTGCAACCCTCCATCATTTGGTACCTTTTGTAGATTTTTGTCCAATGGCGTCACACTGGTTTTTCTCTCTAGCTGTAGTGAAACTCTGTAAAGTACATAAAAGGTGATGCACACTACGTAGATTAAGTGGTTTCATCTGCTGTTATCTGTGTTTGTTTTCCAGGTATTACACCAGACATTCCCCCAACACACATTCCTGATGAATGGGCTTATCCACGGTGTCAAGGTAAGACTTCAGTACACACAAACAGAATAACTAGGTTCACTATTCCCTCTCTCATGATGGCAATATAACTGCGACACAGGGAAGTTGACCAAATCAGAGTCTAGAGATAACTAGAGTTATCTCTAGTTTTTTTATTGGCAATATCTCAATAGCAAGCAATATCTTTGTGTTGTTTGAAATGCATTGGCTGTAAGTGAATGGTAGGGCTAACATTGGTCTGCACTGTGGAGTTAATTTGTAAGAAACTAGCAATAATATAATTTTTGCCTCCTTTATACTTATGCAATTTGTGACAGTTTTTGTGGTTTAAGCAAATATTAAATGTATTTATTTTTCTTTACACATAAAGCCATACAGGAAGGCATGCCCGCACTATGTGCTTCCTCTATTTTAAGTAGTACTGCTGCTGTTATGTCACATCCTTCTTCAGCACTGCATTTTGTCTGGATTTTGGAAGATTTTCTGAGCATGTGTGCTCTTGTTCAGCAACGCCCGACTTTACACTAATTCATTGACATGTTTACACCTGCAAGCTGTCCAGGAACCATTGCTGGTTCTCCAGCTGGTCACAGAATAACTCAGTGAAGCACCTTCGAGGGTGAAGTGCCTCAAGTGCACCGTCCGTGCACAGTCTTTATTCAGGGAAAAGACAGTGTGTCTAAACAAAGCTTGAGGGTGCAGATTTTCTATTTTCTTGTTATTATGGGTGTTATGATGTGATGATGAATAAGATGTTCTGAAGATAAATTAAGTTGACAGTCTATTATTGACCACCATAAACCCCTTATGACAATCTGTTGTATATATGTCAACATATAATGGATTGTTTGTTTTGTCAAGACAAAAAAGAAACTAATGCGTTTTTTGTGATGATAAAAAGGAACTGTTATTTTAGATATTTGTATTGGCAAGATAACACCATTTTAAATATTTCTTTGTTCTCTGGCCTTCACCGTGTGTCAGTCTGTATGCCGCCAGTGATTTCACTTCAAACCAAACCTCACACCAGCAGGCCTTAGGTGCTTTGTTATTGTTCTCTCTGGCTTCATGTCTTCTCAGAGTGAGAAAAGCTTTTCTTGCCAGTCTGCCAGCTACAAGAACTTGATGATACCAGACTTCACAGTCCATAATCACGAATTTAGATCACCCAAACAATTAAAATAATTATAATATCTTATAATAATATTGATATTATATTTGTGTCAGTATGGCTATACACAAAAGTGTAAATGCTAAAATGTGTGCCTGGTGTTAACTTTCCACTTGAGTTAGCCAAAAAGGCAGTTTCGTGTATAGATTTAGTCACATGTTGTACATTGCCCTCTACCAAACCCTCAAGAGTGTGTGAATTTACTCGGATCACAATCCCTGTGAATCTGTGAATGGTAACTTCACTTGAGTTATCCATTTAAAGCTCTTTTCTGATACATCCACAATTCTTTCTCTCCCACATCGACCCCTGTCTCTCTCCATCCTCTCCAGGGCCTATTATCATTTCTCAGTGCTCCTCTGATTGGAGCGCTGTCAGACGTATGGGGACGCAAGTCCTTCTTGCTGCTTACGGTCTTCTTCACGTGTGCGCCCATTCCACTGATGAAGATCAGCCCATGGTGAGTGCAAAGCACAGACAACTTGATACAGTTATTCAGTCTTGGTTTTAGATAGAAGGCTGAAACACCTGTAATGTAATACAATTTAACAGAACTACAGAATAAACTTCAGATCTGAAATTAGCAACTGACATTATAAATTTCACAAAGGTAGGACCTACAATGTAAAAAGGTTTAATTTTAGCCATTTTATTTTTTCTGAGCTGACAAACCAAACTTTTTTCTTTCTTTCAGGTGGTATTTTGCAGTCATCTCTATGTCCGGCGTCTTTGCCGTCACCTTCTCTGTGATCTTTGCCTACGTGGCAGATATCACGCAGGAGCATGATAGGAGCACAGCCTATGGTTTGGTAAGGAGATAGTTGACCAAAATATGTCTCTTTAAATACCTCTGGAATGATTGTATAACCCAATGTATTTATCTGTGAAGAATCATGTCTTTCTTCATTTATCACATTTCAAAACTGGAAAAGTTCTCAATCACTTCTGTTTTGCTCACCTCGGCTCTGCTTCCCCCTCCAGGTATCAGCTACCTTTGCTGCCAGCCTGGTCACCAGCCCAGCCATCGGAGCCTACCTGTCTGTGGCGTACGGTGACACGTTGGTGGTGATCCTGGCCACCGCCATCGCCTTGCTCGACATCTGCTTCATCCTGGTGGCCGTACCAGAGTCGCTGCCAGAGAAGATGAGGCCAGCATCATGGGGAGCACCCATCTCCTGGGAGCAGGCAGACCCCTTCGCTGTGAGTAACAGTATAATACCTCGATAATTTTCACTTAATTACGACCCAGTATTGTGCAAAGGTTGTTTTCAACCAAAAAGCAGTTGATTGCAGTGTTTCATTAGCTATATTAGTCTTTTATTGGAATCAAGGCATGTTTGCCTAGATAGTCATTTAAGGTTAAGCCATTGAGTGGAAGCTTTTACTTCACAGAAAACTGGATCCATATAATTGAATGTTTTGCATCATAGCAAAGTGCCGAGAATGCACTTGATGGTGCTACAAATTATCTGCAAGGGCAGGTTGCTCACAGTCAAATTCTTTCTCAGAAAAAAATGAAGATTTCATTCATTCAGTCATTAATTCCTGCATAGCAGTGCACTGATGTATAACCAGATTCCCTTATTTGTAATAAATGAATATAACTAAGAGCAATGCTGTAGGGATGATTTGGCTCTTTATAAGTAAAAGCAACTAGTTTACCTTTTGTTGAGTTTGTTATGGTAGCATTGTGTTTGTCAGTCTGTGTGTGTGTAGATCTGATCAGATTTTGGTCCTTGCTGCCCAAATTTGCATATTGGCAAGGAAAATTGGATTTACTTGAAATTGTCAAAATGCTTGAAGAGTAACTTAATAGCCATCTGAAACGCAGTGTTTCTCTGGTAGAAAGTTTGAAGCCTGTTTCACCTGTAACCACACCTCACTCCCAACCTAAGCCAAGGTTGGCAAAATCCACAGTCTTTCTTATGTAAAAAAATAAATTCCACAGTTAATAGAGAGAAGATAACAGTCAGCAGTCTGAGTGTGACAAACCCAGTTAGTATGTCCCGAAAATTAAAGCCTTTTTAGGACAAATGTCCCCATTTTTGTTGCTGCCCCTCCACTTCAGCTCAGCACAGAAACATTGCCCCAAAAAACAAAAGGAGGGGAAAAAACACACAAAAAACACACTAACTTTAAAAATTGTAAGTGATACTCAACTGATGTGATTAACTCACAAAACAAGGAGTGAGGATTTTTATTCCTCATCTCTTACATTAAGTGTACGTTAAGAAGGAATCTTGAGCCAGTGTGAACAGAAGGAATGATTACAGCAAGCAAAACCTGTTTCAATGTACATATTGGTGTGTGGATATTGTTTTAAGACAGTTTTAAAAAGGTTAACCTATCCTAGAGTTCATATCAGTACCACACGTGGTATTATGACAACTGTTGTATTGACATAAATGTAGACTATATGCATAGTAAAGCTCTAGTTTTCTTGCATAACCTCATTGGCATGACAGTTATTCATGGTGATTATGGCAAGACATTGGGCAACAGAGGTGTCTTTTATTACTTAAGGCTTATAAAACTGGCAGACACTAGTGAGTCAGCATGTCAGAAATGTTGCTGACATTGCTCATGTTTCAAATTATGTAGCTATCCAACAAGTTAAATTGTTTATTGATGTTTCCTTGGCCAGTCTCTGCGTAAGGTGGGCCAGGACTCCACGGTGCTCCTCATCTGTATCACAGTGTTTCTCTCCTACCTCCCAGAGGCTGGCCAGTACTCCAGTTTCTTCCTCTATCTCAGACAGGTAACACTCTGCTCTCCCTGCTTACACATTTGCAGAAAGGCCACAAAAAAGACTGGATTATACACACAAACATTGCTTAGACCCATCATGTACACTCAGTTCCACACGTAACAGCACCTACTCATCCTAGTGTGACACTGAATTGTTATTTAAGGATTTCATTGGAAACTACTCACCATCAACACCAACACCCACTTTCTCTGCAGCATGAGACAGATGTTTGAGTGTAAAATGAATTAAAAAAAAACTTTATATTTAGAATCGCAGATTTTGTTGGGTTAAATTGCACTTTGTTAATAAGGACAATTTGCTATTAATAGTGTATGTGTAAGTTCAATGTGACAGATTCATACTTAGGCCAAAAGTGCTACTGCAAAGCTCAGGGAAATTTGCCCAACACTCACTTTAACCTACATTGCTTTAGGATGGTATCAGCAGGTTTGCTGTGCAGCCTGTTTCAGTGTGTCTCAGCAAAATGCAAACGTAGGAAAGCTAATGTATTTTAAAGCACAAGTAGACAGAAATGGACAGCTTTACCCATTATGCAATGGTACAGTAGCATCTGGAAGCAGCTGCCAGGTTTGAGATGAACTGGCAGGATGTGAGCTCCTTTTCTAGACTGCTTGGAAAAATGACCGTTTAGTTTGTGTAAACAGTGTCAGATGAACCGGTCGAGCAAGTCTGACACATGCACTGTCATACTTATCTGTGACCATCTTGAAAAAGACAGCAAAGTAGGTCTTCATCGCTAGGGCTAGCATTACTGCACATAACTTCCTCCTTCTCTCCTTTATGCAGAAGTTTATCATATATCTTTCCACATTCAGTGTCATGAATTATACACACCTCACACCAGCTGCCTTACTCCTGATGCTGCATATTTGACCTAAATACACTAGAGAAAACAAGAGGAGTTAAGAGAGAAGCACTTTCTGTTGTTTAAAGGTGCAGTAGTAAACAGTGTGTTTACGAAAGGCCACAAACAGACGCGTCCTCCGTGGTGTTTGGTGAAAAATGGGTGGAGGTTTGTATTTGAGATACGTGCTTTTCTTTGACTGTGCTCATTCTGTCCTGTCCTAACCTCTTATCTGAACCCTCTCTCACCCTCAGGTCATAGGCTTCTCTTCAGAGACGGTGGCTGCCTTTATCGCTGTTGTGGGGATCCTCTCAATACTAGCTCAGGTACTGAAAAAAATACACTTGCTGTAGAATTACATGTAATATTGAGTCATCTTCTCCTCATGGTTGGAGGTTTAGTGTTGTTCTTAATTATTTTGTCTATAAAATGGGAGAAAATAGTTAAAAATACCCTTCTTAATTTGTTGCCAAGTTGCTTGAGGTCAAGTCCAGTTTTATTTGTACCGTACATCCTGAATTGATAAATTTCCATTGCACTTTGCAATCTGTACAGCACACCACACCCTCTGTCCTTAGATCCCCACTTTGGAAAAAGTCCAGAAAAAAAATGAATTTAAACGGGAAAAAAAGGGAAGAAACTTCAGGAAGAGCAGCAAAGGACGGATCCTTCTTCCAGGGTGGACAGACATGCAATAGATGCTGTGTGTATGACGAGACAAAAATTACAATAGGGTCTTCACATGCTGCACATTGCTGGTTTTGTCAAGCCCAAAATTATTCAATTTATTGTCAGAGAAAGCAAAGAAAAGCAGCAATTCTTAACATCTTGAACATTTGCTTTAGATGTTGTTGCAGATACATTTTCTGTCCATCAATCAACTAATCATTTCAATTTTATGTCAGTCACACCTCAAGATTTATATGAAAAACTATTGGTACACGACTTTATGTGTCCTTAGAGCTGTCTCGTGTGACCTGTGTGCTGTGTTTTTGCAGACGGTGGTGTTGGGGATCCTGATGCGTTCCATAGGGAATAAGAACACAATCCTGCTCGGCCTCGGCTTCCAGATCCTCCAGCTGGCGTGGTACGGCTTCGGCTCTCAGCCCTGGTCAGTAACCTCCACTCATGTTTCTAACACACACACACATGCACGCATCTTTCTGCTACATTCATTCAAAGGCACTGAGACCCACACGTGAAGAACCAGAGATTCATTAAAAAAATTCTTTTCAATTCCACGTATTGATTCTTGAAAGAAGACTTTGGGCCATCCGTGTTTCCGTCTGTATCACTTGTTATGCATGTATCCATGGAGCTCAGAGGGCAAGCTTCACAAAAGATAGTTGTGATACAGTGAAATGTAATCACTCAGTGAATGTAATTCATGCAAGGAAGGAAGATGACTACGCATTTCCTGCAGCATGGTACAAAACCGCAGTTGAAGTCATAATGCCTCTGAATCAGTTAATGGCGCCTCATTCAGCCACAGTAAAATGGCAAATGTTTAACCTGCATGACACGATGGAAAATGTATCACAAAATACTTCACCATTTATGGTAAATGTTTGTGGAGGTCAAATCCCCTGAAAATATGCTTTCAGTGCACTTTTGTTTGCTTCATTTATTAATCAAATAATATTCCAAGAACCTGAAGCACAGTCAGATAACCAGAATCAATCAAATCTAAATGATACTCAACCCTTTGTGTTTCATGTCCAATCCCCCAGTCAACACTGCTCACACACAGGCACCATGCCTTCTATTTCCTCATTAGAATTCCTTTTTATTGTCCACTGTTGTTGTAATACCACAACAAACCAACAGAGGGGAGCATCGCCTTTCACAATGGCACTGTCCCCAGCTAGGTAGAGACACTAATCTGTTAACTGAGACTCTTGGAAGCCATCCATATAGTGTTGAAACTTGAAAGATTTTGCTTGACAGATGTAAATGCTAACATGAGTTCTTGTGAGCAACGTGAACGGGTATTTTACCGTCTTAGAAAATGCAGTTTGAGATTTAGTGCTTTTCAAAACGTGCTTTTTAAAGCAAAAAGCAGTTGCACAACTCATTGTTTTTACGTGTTCATTCACTTGAAACCTGTGAATATGAAGAAAGGAGCCACCCACATACACAGGTCACACTATCAGTTTCATTTCTCTTGAGATGAGATCATGAACAACTCCACCAGTTTTTCTTGTTGTTTTTGCCTGGAGGGGGAAGACAGAGCGACCATAATATCTATTGATTCTGAAAGAATCACAACATGTCTCCTTGTTTCTCCTGTCTGCTTTGGTCAGTACCCAATAAATTAAATTAAATAAAGGTTAAGTTGCTCTTATTATAAATTAAGGTAAGAGGCCTTTCCATGTTCACAAAAACATACTCAGTATCAAGTATTAGTGTCTCTACCTTTGGAATTACTATAAAAATGACCAGATCTCTAAAGCAGTAAATTGATGATGGAAATAATCCAACTGATTATCATAGTCATGATTTAAGTTTTTCATAAAGAAATAGGAAATACAGCTGTGTCTAAAAATAGCTTTGACATTTTGGACTCCAAAGGCTCAGTCGCTGTTTGTTGTATAGCTGCAGTTTGCTATAAGGTTTTAACCACAGTATGGCCTTTAACTCTCCTTCAAGTACGTGCATGAATCTAATTTTTGAAATGGTAAATAGAATCCTGTTTGTATCATTAACAAACGTGTGTTGTTGGTTGTAGGATGATGTGGGCTGCTGGAGCTGTTGCAGCCATGTCCAGCATCACTTTCCCTGCCATCAGCGCCATTGTGTCGCGTAACGCAGACCCCG
>JAPZEA010000004.1:19784230-19795692 GCA_029783685.1 Heniochus monoceros | reverse complement strand
GCATCAAAGTTGGCCTTAACAGCTGGTTTTGGACATTTGCCAAACTTCAAAACCTGAGCGCTGGCCGCGATAGCAGACAGCAGAGTCAAGAAAATCACTTGTGAGGTCTTCATCTTGTTTCCACAACCTGCATGGAACAAAAACAGAGAGCACAATTATTAAATCAATCAGCATTACGTCCTGAAATTAGTGAACAAGACATCATTTTTGAGAGTTGAGCACAAAATGAAAAAGCTGGAGACAGAAATGAAGAGGAAGCGTCACCCGTATGTAACCAGCGGTACTACCTGTGTGCAGGACGCTCAGTTTTGAGGGCCTTTTATAGATCTAAGGACACGTAGTTTCATGATTGATCACATTCTTGAGCCCCTCGCCTCATCCGTGTTTACATGTTAAAGTGTGTGATGACGAGGTGCAGTGGGTGTGAGAGTTGGCACCTGTTCAAATGACAGGACTGTGCAAACAGGCCTCACACCTTCTTATCTTCGCAGCAGTAAATCTCTTTCATTCTTCTCTGTCCATTCATCTCTATGATACTTACTTCTTCTTTAGCGTCGTCTTTTTCTAAAGGAATCTTGGCCCAAAACCGGCAAGATAAATGTGAAAATTGCAACAAGATAAATGAAAAGCTCAAACAAGATCCAAAAATCACATAAAAGATCAGAAGTATCTGAATCTATCTGAGCGCTCCAATAGCCAGTAAACAAGTATAAAAGCAGCCAGGTCATTCGGCCATGCTGATACTCTGTGAACTAAAAAAATACATTTTTCATTTTGTAGCCTGAAGAGGCCACATTTTCCCTTCTTAAGAGTTTAAAACAAGCAGCTGCTTATTTGCATAGCTTAAATATTTAAAATTTCCTCCTCCAAAAAATCATTTACATGCCTTTCTGGTACATAATGATATTGGTGAGAGCGAGCTAGTTGCACCCAAACTTTTAATCTCTATTTCATTATCAAATAAAAAGTTATGTGCTTATTCACTTACAGTACTTCTTACAGTTAACGTTAGATGTGAAGATCAGTGCCACAACAGTGGCACAACAGTTCTTTTCAGTGTACTGAATCATTAGAATCAGTTCATTAAAATGATTTGTTCAAAAGATTTGTTTGTTGTTTGATTGTTGTCTGCGTAGTCCCACGCACTGAGCTGAAACATGGCCGAATGCTCAGTTCAGCTCGCTAACCAGTGAACTGACGCTGTTTGTGAAGGAAAAGCCAGTGAGCTGAGAATTTAATTGGATAAAGATACTGTTTGCAAACTGGAAGCTGCTGTAACAAAGTCCTACGCTATTATGTACAGCATGTATATTTTCAACACCTAAGAAATCAAGTCTTTAGTACTATATCTGATGACAAGAGAGGGGGGGATGGAGAGGGGCAGACTTGAATGACTTATTAGCCGAGTTTCCATCAAGGTGTTTTTATGCACATTTTGAAATATTGCATTCAAAAGGTTTGGTGGAAACGGCTAAATTTGAAAAAACTTCAATTTTGCAAAAAAGTTTTTAAGCTCTCTTGAGGTGTTCTTTTTTGCATTTTTAAAAAAAGTGTTAATGTACTTAAAGGGAAATGGAAACATCTCTGCCGAATAAGTTCTGACTTAGCAAACGTAACTCATATGATTGAACAGCTGTTTCCTCTATAGAAGAAGAAGAAGATTTCTGTTGTAGCTTAGCGTTAGCTCAGCATAAAGACTGCAAACAGTCTGGCTCTATCTAAAGGTAACAAAATCCACCTCTTGGCACCTCTAAAACTCTCTAAATGTGTTTGTTCAATCTGCACAAAAAATGAGAGGAGACTCCAGGAAGCTGCTAATGTTAGCAGCTGAGAAGCAGCCCCACCACAAACCATCATCTTTTATGTACTAATCAAACCAGATGTCAAGTGATAATTTGTGAGTTTTAGAGTTGCTGGTTGACAGAACTTGTTGCGTTTGTTGCCTTCGGACCAAGCTAAGCTAGCAGTTTCCTCTCACTTCCAGTCTTTATGGTAAGTTAAGATAACTGCTTGCTAGCTGTATTTGCACATTTAGCAAACATGAGAGTGGTATCGAGCGCTCTCTAAGTCTCAACAAGAAGGTGAGTAAGCTTATTTTGCAGCTGCTTTTGGTGGAGTATTTTTCTTTGGGATTTTGTAGGACATAACCGCCAAACTGAGAAGGTAAATGGATCAGCTGCGAGGACGAGCTGCTAATTTCAAAGAACCAGAGTCTTGATTGCAGTGGAGTTTTTTTCTTCCTTTTACCAAGGAGAAAAGGAAGCAATCTGGTTCTTATCAACAACAACAAACAACATACAAATCTGATTCCAGCGTTACCAGTATCAGTCTTTCAATCTTCAAACATAAGTGCAGTCTCAGGCGAACATTTACTGCATCCTCCTGCTTTTATAGACCTCAGGTTTTCCTCTCAGGTTTTCTAAAGCGCATACAGGTGTAAAGGAAGATTAATTGGGCACAGGTGCATCTGGTTTTCTTGATGCAGTGCTCCCACAGCAGCTCTCTCTGCCTTTGGATTCACTTTTAATCCCCGCCCTGCTTTTACAGAGAGCTTCAAGGGCCTTGGAAACCACATGCACTGGAAATGGGTTGAAGCCGAAGCGGTCTTTGGTGGTTTAGAGGAGATGGAGGAAACAAAATCAGACAAAGAGCTGCAGGACACAAAATGCTTATTAAAAACATTCAACATTTAGATACAGCAGGAATGGAGTAGTTGAAAAATGGCCAGAACTGAATTATTTTGTGACAAACAGCTGCTTCAGGTGTTTAATTTTAATCTGTTAATTATTAGGCCCATGTTCAATGCATTGGCCAATACATCCTTACTTTTGTAAGGCTTGGTCTGGTAATGTATTACAGAACAAAACTGTTGTCTCATAATAATCTAAGTCCGTTTTCATAAAGTGTTCACAGCAGAAATTATGTTTACCTCCTTAGAGGAAAAGTGTTTCTCAAAGCTCAGTCCAAAACATTCACAGGCAGATGTGTCCTTTGATTCAAAGCCTGTGTTTTCAGACATAAAAAGATCAGTCACTGGGAGACTTATTTTTTTTACAGGCCAGATGAGAATTTCATTAATTTTATAGGTGTTTGTTCATAAGCATTCGACAACAAGATCAAGAAAGGTTTTACAGTGTATCTTGAGAGAGAGAGGTGAATGTCTGATTCAAATTTCATGGCAACCCTCCACTGGTTGTTGAGAAATTTTACTCAAAACCACAAATGTAAACCTCTTGATGGATTCATCCTGTGGGGATCATGAATGTTAAATGTCTTCCTGCAGGCCAAGACACTAGAGTGGTTAAAAAACTGTACATCAACGACAAAGCATAATTTTTACTCACGAGTTAACCTGCACTCCTTTGATATTAAACAAGACTTAAATAATCTTGTGTCAAAACCAGGTGCATTAATCTTAGTAGCAACATAATCTGCAATTAAACTGAACTGAATCCAAAGTCAAAAAAGGTCTTTCAGTGGTCGTATTGATCCTCAGTGGACCATGCTGTTGCACCCACACAGTTTGTACTCATGACAAAGTGTGTTTTTATCTGAGAAATGACCTCTAACCCTCCAATGTGACACATTCTCAGGCATGTTTGACCAAAACCATGAAAATAAAGGCAATGGGATTCTTATCTTTGTTAAAGGATAACCTCATACTATATCAGCTTAACCAAACATTCACCTACTGTCAAAAATGGACAATGAGCAACTTATTTTTTGCCTCACGAATGCATAAAGGTTAAATAAATGTAACATGGAGGTACATGAATTGAATTAAAGGTAAATGTATAATATCCTTCTTACTTTAAAATGTTATCTATTCTATGGAGCATACTTAACGCAGCACTATGAAGTTTTAGAAATAAATTATTTAATCTGCTTAAAACTTGCTGATTTTTTACATCACGTACCAAGTTTGTTATTTTATGAATCCAAATTGGTCTGCTCGGGAAGTGGCTGTGCCTCACTATTTAGTATTTCAATCTAATTATATGTGTGTGTATGTTCCAGATAGTTGAGTTTAAGAAATCTGCAGTCTGCTTAACATCCAAAAGGCTGAAAAAAGCCTCTTCATTGCATCTGTTTGCCCTCACTCTTATGAGCAAGAAAATCCCTAGAAGAGTTTTTGTCCCTTCTTTTAATCTTCTGGACATTACACAGATTGCTTGGCTGTTTCTATGGATCTTTTTCTTTGTGCTGTTGTTTGTGGTTTTATATCACACTGAAAATGATCTCACCCACCTTCCATACTTTCTGATATGAATTATAAAACTCTAACCCTACTCCGAACTCTATTGAATGCAGATGTTTTAGTTTGAATGTATTCATAGCATCCATTAAAGCCACATTACTGTCTAGAAAACTGCTTTAATTTCTTTGTAATGTAACTTGTGTAACAGTTAATTAAAATACTCTTTGTTCAGTGACAAAAAAATCCTTTTGACTAACAATACAGTCATGCTGCACCAATCCTGTGAAAAGCTGTCAGTTTCAATTCAGGTGAAAGGTCACAGCTGGTGTTGTGGACGCTGTTGTCCCTCAGCAACAGGAATTAACTTAACTTAACCTTTTTCCTATTGAGGGGTCATTTCAATTTTTACAACATCCTTCGAGGGCCGTTCTCATCGGTGCCCCTCACTGTTGATAGGGCAGCACCTGAGAAGCGTATTATGCGTATGCGATGACGGTGTGGAGGGGGCTCACTTGAGGGGGCCTGCAATTGTATCAGGTTGGCCCTGGCCCCCCTTTGGCAGCACCCTTACCCATATTAGATTATTGAAAGTATATATCACACCAACCTCTGCATTGACTGGAATTGTTTCCCTTTGGCCAGGAGTCTGATGTCAGATGGTAGTGATGATGATGATGATGATGGTGATGAAGATGATGCGACTTCCAGCTGGTTGTCCAAGTTTTGGTCAGCCAGTCTTGAGTGGATCAGAGTCTTTGCAAGAGTCAGTTTTGAAAGGTAGGAGATTGTTGCTTTGCAGCTCAGTGATTTCATGTTGTGGGTTGTCAGGAACATCAGCTGGTTCCACAGGTTAACTGGTTAAACAGCAAATATGTTCAGTTCCTTTTGTTTACTTTTCATGTCATGAAAGCTCTCACCAAGTGCCTGAAGGCGTTTTCACACTCAGCAACACATTCAGACGTGATGGCAGGCTTTTGTTCTTCTTTTTGAGTGTTTCCTCTTTCCAGTTGCACTTGCACAGCTTTAATTTGGCTTCAAATGATTTCACATTTGAAAGCAGAGAGCTGAGAAGCTGCTGGAGCTTGATGTTCAACTCTGAGAGGTTCTTGGTAATGTCCACCATGAAGTCCAAATCACACAGACACTTGCTGTCACTGAGTTTCCACGTCAGGTTTTCCTTCAACTCTTAGAATTATTCCAGACAAATGGACACTTTGGAACAGTTTTACTTTGTCTGGTGGTAGCAGCTCCACAGCAGCAACGAGGATCTCCTTCGCAAATTCTCCTTCTGAATGAGGTTTCAGCTTCGTAGCTATTAGCTCACTCACCACAAGACTTGATTGCTTAACACAATCTCTGTCAGAATGTGGTCCTGTGAAAGCTGCTTGTTGGACATTCAAACTCCACAGAAGCACAATTGTCCTGACAGCTCATCCAGTTCAGCATGTTTGTAGCTGTAATGACACTCGAGATTAGCCTTTTTCATCACTGCAACTGCATGCCCACAAACTAACATACACACAATGGCTTATCTTCTAACGACAACAAAAAAAACGTTTGTCAATTTCTCTTGAAAAGCACAACACTCTGCATCTACTTAACTTTTTGTTAACAGGCACCATGATGCAGTGACGTGATATCAACCGATATCTACTCTGTGTGTTGGATCTGACATATGTTTGAGAAACATTGGTTAACTGATTGAGTGATCTGCCCAGTCTTAAATATGAGGTTGTTAAATTCTTCCAATTCAACTTCAAATTAGTCTTTCATGTTGCAGACACTTTTGACATGGCAGGAAAAAACAATGTTATAAATTATAGCATTAACAAGGCCTCGGTTTCATTTAGATAAGCTAATAGCATGAACAACACCTGGCTCCTGGAACTGAACACCTTAATTAGTGACTTAATGAGTTACACCTGTCTACCAAGTCTGAATGTCTGACGTGAGGAAGGTCTCTACTGATTTTCTTGCACATACTTTCAAGAAAGTTTAATATACTAAGTATGCTCATGTTAACATGCTAATGCTCAAAGCACAGCTGAATTTAAAATAATTGCTAACATTGCTCTGCATCTGCTGGATGTGTGAATAAGCAACTGTTTGCTAGCTTGTTAGCCATATCAGCTGTATAAAGTGATAATATGTCACTGTTGTGGTTAGAACTTGTTGCCCCCAAGTGGCCAAAACACTCAATTAATGCATGTTTAGGAGCAGGAACTTTGTCTTGGTCTGTGCACCATGGGAAGATGGAGGTGTAGGCGGAGGGTGGTGTTTTCTCAAAGGTGGGTGGGCGTGTCCACAGAAAAAGGTATGTGAGGAGGCTTTCCCATGTGTAGTGACTACGATCATGGCTGAAAGAGCAGAGAAAAGAGTGCCATCTACAGAAACATCACAGTACTGGGCACACGGCCGACTGAACTCTGGAATTGAAGTGCAAAAATAACACTGCGATGCTTGAAAGAGACAAAAACAAAAGCCTGGTTGATGACCACTGAATTCGCCCTCAATGTCAAACAAAAACTATAAATTACAAGCATGTGATCAAAACAAGTATGGGCCAGATTTTTGCTGCAGTGCTCTCAGGCAAACACTGTCTGCATTCTCACCTGCTTCTTTAATATTCCTTCCCCTTTTGATATTTTTTTTCTTCATCTGTGAGCAAGTACGCCAGCGTGGTTGGTTCTTTCCTTGATCATCCACTGACCAGTCAGGCTCGTTGCCTCCATCCAGGGAAAAACCTGGCGCCTCTGCTTTAACCAGGCTTTGATGTTTCCGGGTGCAGCTAACAAGTCATTCCTCTCTGAAGTGTATTAGCTGGAAATTGAGCCTTTTGATCTTTCTCTTCTTTAATTTAACCTTGTTTGTAGCCGTGGGGTTTTGTCTGAAAGCAGACAGCATTTAATGGTATTTCCATTTAATTGACAGGTTTTGCATGTATTTTGCTGCATAACCATGCATAACCACATTTCTTCAACTTTTCATAATTACAGAAGCACTGCCAAATTTTCATAAGACTTTTTGCATGAATTGATTCGGCTGACACATGTCCAGCTCTTACTGATCATATGCCAACTTATATTCTTTAACTACATGAGCATGTAAGCAATCATTTTAACAAAAATCATGAGAAAAACAAGATCAACAACAACAGCAAGGGGCAGGGGCATAATATTTTCAAACCCCATTCTTTATGAATTGGTTCTTTTTTTACGAGCATCTGCCTCCTCTTCAGACTATTCACAGCAAAACTGTGTGGTAGCGTTGAAAGTAGAATGATTACACGCTTCACACACATATGGCAATCCACACAGATCAAAGCTAATTCAAAACTTTTGCACGTTTCACATCAATGGGTAAAAAACAACAGTCTGTTCCTCTCCAGAAACATGCCACTGACAAATCGACACTTGGTAAACACTTGATTCTGTGAAAATGATGCTCTCCAGTGCTGGATGAGGTTTCACAGCGTGCTCCAAGTGGACCCGGCCTGAGTCCTCTGTTTCCAGCAGATTTTCCAGCATGATGACTGACAGGATGAGAGTCGCCAGTCACACTGGCTGAAAACCAACACAGAGCAACAGCGAGGAGGGACTCTGCTCACAGAACACTGAGAAAAAATGGCAGACAAGGGTTGAAATGTGTGGAAATATGAATCGTAGGAGACCAATGCTATGTAAGGTGTGTTATTATGAAATGAGACTAAGGGTTTACGATGCAGATAGATAAACCAGTATAAGTCCAATTGATTTGTTTTACCGCTATTATTTTAGGTAGCTTTACTGAGCGCAATGCTTTCTTTTTCAGGAACGCCCTGATCACTCTCACACACTCACACACTCACACGCATTCACATTCTGAAGCCGCTCAGTGCAAACACAGTGTGATCTGCTGGCCGCTGAGCAGCCCCCGTGTTTTGTACCCTGCCCAAGTGATGGCGATAATGGAGGGGCAGTGCTGCTTTTTCACTTTCCCCAGCCAGATTAATCCTGTGTGGATCAAACTGGCATCCTTCTGGTCAAAAACCCACTTCTCACTATACCAGGGGACCACCAAAAATTAATGTCTGCACCACATTGCATGCTCACAGTTTATAAAAAAATGAATTTCCCTAGAGGGATAAATAAAGCATGACTTCTTCTTCTTCTGATCCATCCAACAGTTGTTGACATTTCACTCTGAGGTACAGATGTTAACCAGATGGTGGCACTAGATGATAGGTCGAGGGGTCATCAAGATATTTGTGATTCATTGTCTAACGGCCATGAATAACTACAGCAAATATATTAATCTGGCAGCTAGCCTGTCCTAGCAGGCTTTCTTATTTGCTTTTATTTGTCCACTTTTACATTTGAAAAAGTAGATTTCTTCATTTGTAGACCCCCCTGTGTATCTCAGTGTCCCTTTCACCCAAAGGGAAAGATTCCTTTACTGTCTGAAAGAATGTTTTAAGTGACTTTTAAAAGATTTCTATTGCCCTATGAACTACTATCCCAGATGATTCAAATAGACAATAATAATCAATAGACATCTGTAAGTTATAAGGATCTGCCTTCAGAAATACACAAAAATTGTGAAAAACTAATAAGATAGAAATGCTGTCATACACGCCCCCCCCCCAAAAAAAAAAAAAGAAAAAAAAAGAATGTGGAATTAATGGCACTGGCTGGTAAAATTTGACTGAAGTCTAAGTGAACCAACCTTGTACAGATATACCTGTAGCTCCACTGCATAACTACCACACTGCCCATCATCATGATGCATACCTATCAAGTCAGTATCCTAAGTGTAGAGACAGCTGCTTTTATTATTTTGTACATTTGTCTGCCATTTGTGTTTTGACGTGGAAATCATACCACTGTGCCAATAATTACAGAATGCTATCGACTGCATCAAATGATACAATTCATATCATGTTGTGGATAAGCACCTGCTATGATTTCATAGTGGGCCTTTATTCATATCATTTAATGAAGGAAGAAAGTCACTTTCATTTAAAAAAAAAAAAAAGTTTTGATGTTGAACTGATAAAAACATGATTGATAGTAGATGCTGTATGACCCAAGATTAGAAGTAAATCCTGAAGGCATTGAAATGGAAGTAAGCACAGCCATGTTCTATTTGATTACACTGACACTGCCTTGGGGTCTTTGTTGTTTGTGTATTATTATAAAGAGTGCTTTCATTTTTAATATGTGCATGTGTGTTTTCCCCCCTTCTTTTTTAAAGGATTACAACTGTATTTTAAAAGAGGCTGTTCTTGTTTCAAGCCATCTGGTTGGTCTTTGACATTTGCATCTTTTCTCTTTGCTCAAGATCCACAAATACACATTGCAGGTGTGGGCTGACACTGACACTGACTGCACTGCACTGCAGTCCACTCTCTGTAGTGTCAGCCTACTCTTAATACATTTTTGGATTTTGTCTTTTGCAATTTTATCCTCCTTGACACTAAACTTGGTTACTGAGAGTTATTTTGGGAGTAATACAAGCAGTGGTGTTTTCTCATACTCATCTAATAGCATTGGAAACTGAAAAAATTACAAATTGATACCAGACTTGTTTCTTTAGGAATCGAGCAACCACTACTTATACTACTACGACTACTTAATTGAATGGATAAAACAATAACAAGATACCGTGACATCTAGGCAACTAACTGCGTAACGTTTCTAAATTGAGTTGTTCATTTTACGTGTTTTTTTTTACTTGAATGCGGGATCACCTGGTGACATGACAGCTGGAGAACCCCTTTCTTAGCCAGGTTTCCAGATGTAAATGTAACTTAAAATCGTAATAACCTTATTAGTTAAATCTTATAATTAAATTAACATGTTCTTGGTTGCCCATTCTTTTTCCCACAATAAATTTAAAAATTGTGGCTCTGAATTTCCTAATTCCGGCAAGGTCAATATTCAATCGCGGTTCAAGCCACACTCGCCATTCTGTTCACCTTTATTATTAGTGTAACACTTCGATGACACGTAGAGTGATTCTGTGTTTCCTTCATTTCCTGCTTAGATTAGGTCACTTGTGATGTATAGTGATGTATAAGATAAGTTATTTCATTGTGAAACGACGTCTTGTGTATTTTTGTCCCCTGTGTACGAAAATAAAATGACAATATTACTTTTTGCCTGTGTGTCATTATTTACATTTTTGTTTTATTCGCAGTGCGCGTCACAGTTTGGCATGTTCCTCTCGCTCGCCGTATTCTAGCTGTATGCGTATGAAAGACAAGTCACAGAGACCAATCACAATAGCCTCGCAACATTTTCCAGCCAATCGACAATAGTTTGCTCACAGTCCACTTCCATTTAAGGACCTGCAAGCACTTCCTCGTTGAGGTGAAAGCTACAAAACGTGTCCATCTGATGCTATCCTTCGGGAGTGAAAGCACAGGACACAGAAGACGTCCCACTTCACGGATTACTGAGGGCGTTTGTAAGTGGACGGGCCTTAGTAAATATGGGGGTAAGCATTGTAAAATGCACTATTTTCTAGCTAATTCGTGTTATCTTTGAATGATGACTAGTTATATTGGAGAATGGGACGGTGGTTAGTGCGTTGTACTGTCGCGTGATTGGCCACTTCTCTTGTCTGATTTTGTGTTTGTCCACTAATTAACATTATTGGGATATATTAGCCAATAAGATATAAGGTCATTTTCGAATTGTTCTGTTATTGGTGGCTTGCCAGCTCTTTTATATGTCTATTGGTTACTCTTGTCCAATCAACAGCTTGCAATTTTTTTTTCAGGCGAATGACGCGACTGTAGCCCAATGAATGCCTCACCGGCATGTCTGTAATTGGCCCACTGTACATTTGTGGGCGTGATATGTTGATGTATTGTGATGGGATGGAAAATGGCGGCTGTTCGGAGACCGCATTAACTTTACACCATACTAGTAATAACAGCAGCAAACATTTACGCCCTTTTCTTGCAGTGTATTAGAAATATCTGATTGTTGTTGTTTTAATAAGACTTCAAGTCTAGTTGTGTTTTCTATCGGTATAAGCAGGACGTCTACCAAAAAGCCTACATTAGCTGGACACGACTTGGAATGGTGAAGGCAAGGAACAAAGCTCGAGTAACGCTATTCAGACAGGATTGATTTTATGATATTGATATATTTTTAGCAACTTGTCACTGCCATTCGGTGCAGGAAGTCACTGTAATTTGCCTCTTTAAAAGATCCGGCCAATCACTCAAAACCAAACTACAAACATAATATTTACAAATTCCAGTTTTGTTCTCTTA